>KQ965746.1:135010-215393 GCA_001574975.1 Gonapodya prolifera JEL478 | reverse complement strand
TCTGGTGGACTCTTCGGTCACCGGTCAACGCGAGAGTATTGCGCTCCACGGGGTCATTTGCCTCTGGTGGACTCTTCGGTCACCGGTCAACGCGACAGTATTCCGCTCCGCGCATATCATTCGCCACCGGTGGACTCCTTGGTCAGCGCCTTACGGCGCTTTGGCCTTGGTATCCTCGCTACGCTCGGACGGCTCGACTCCCCCCCCCTTTACTCACAGCCATGCACATGAGCATGCCCCAGACGCCCACTCTGCCAGCCGCGGGCTTTGCGAGCTTCCTCTTGTCGTAGTACTCCTGTGGCATCACGTCACCCTTGGTCCCGCCCTGTTTCGCGTCGGAGCCGCCAAGATCCCCTGCGCCGAGCATCTTGCCGAGCCGTTTCTTGTCCTGGTACATTTTTGCGACCTGTTTTGGGTCTTTTTGACGTTGTGGATGTATGGAGTTGGAGTTTGCGCTCATCACGGAGAGGGAGAGGAGGGCGAGTCCCTTGCGCTTGCTCACCCGAGATGCCCCCGCCCGGCAGGCGCATTCCCAGCTGCGCGCCCTCCTCTTTTTTCTGTGCGTCGAAGTTTGTCAGCGCCCCGACCTGCACTGGCCTGTGGGAGTGTGTGAGCAAGGCAGCTCTGGTGAGACAGGCGGAGGTGCACGGTCCCGCATCGCAACGGTTGCATACTTGATCTGCATTGTGCTGCGTGCTTCTGCTCGAGTTGCGGGGTGAGATGTGCAGTGTGAGGGCTGTGCTGTGCTCTGGTCGGCAGGCTTCCGATCACACGCACGATCGGCGAAGACTTCTTGGCTCCCACGGGTCGCTGGCAGTCGCTGCGCAGCCGGACATTCGCGCACGTTCGAGCCGAGTGTTTCCCCCGCTTGGCGAAGGCGGCAAGGAAAACGATGGCCGACGGGTTGGATTACGAGAGCGACGCGCGGAAAGGAGGGGAAGCGCACTTCACTGGCGACGATGGCACACCCTCAGGCTCTCAAAGAATGCGCTGGTGCGGTCGTTTCTGGATGGCAGCGCTTGCATTAGCATCAGCGTCATGTGGGTTCTTCATTCATCGGACTTTGGCGGCACCAATACTCACGCGTCTTCGATTCGCACCTTTGGTCCCACTGGTCAGGCCTCGCCCTCCTCACCACGAGCCTCGGTGGCGCAACGCTAGGTGTTCTAGTTCACGCCCCTGTCCCAGTCCCGGTCTCAGTCCCAGTCTCACACAAGGGTGTCGTGACGGGTGAGAACATGGTCTGCTCAGAGCTGGGGAGAGATGTCATGCGGCAAATGGGTGGGAATGCTGTCGACGCTGCTGTAGCAGTGGGCATGTGCCTCGGCGTTCTCCACCCGTTCTTTTCGGGTGTTGGAGGGTGAGTGTGGTTTGTGCGGGGCGGGGGTCGAGCGACGGAGGCGAATGATCTGCGCGGAGCGTGAAATGATACAGCGCGGAGCGAGGACCGAGGCCTAAGCGCCGCTAGGCGCTGACCGAGGCTGTCCGCCGGAGGTGAATGAACCGCAGAGCGGAATGTTCCTCCCGGAGCGAACCCGAGGCCTAAGCGCGAAGCGCTGACCGAGGCGAGTGAACTGCGTGAAGCGCGAATGATACTACGTGGAGTACGAATGATAAAGCGAGGAGTGCATGCGACCGACTCTCATCCGTTCCCTTTCCCTGCTCGCGTGCGCCAACTCTTCCCTCACCCCTTGAAAGAGGCGGATTCATGACGGTCCGTCTTCCCAACGGAACGGCGAAAGTCATAAACGTACGTCATTTGCGTGCCTCCGATGCAATCTCACAGTGACCAATTTCGAAATTTATACACATGTCGCGTAACAAATATCGCAATCGCCAAGTTTCGAGAGCGCGCGCCGAAATCCGCAACTCTTGACATGTACGTCGGTGATCCTGCGCGCTCGCAAGTTGGCGGTCTTGCAGTTGGGGTCCCAGGAGAGGTTGCAGGGCTTTGGGAAGCCCATAAGCGGTTGGTGTTTGACTCAAGTCTGGTCGTTGGACTCTATCTTTGACTGGATAACGTTGTGAACCGTCTCCCCAGATACGGAACGCTTCCCTGGTCTACGTTGGTAGAACCGTCTGCCAAAATAGCCGACGAGTTTGTGATCTCTCCTCAGATCCACAGATTGATGCTGGTACGATCGACTCCCCTATTAAATCATCAGTTCACCTGGAGCCACATGCTAAACGAAGTGGCCAATCCAAATAGGACGCGAAAGATCTCGTGCTCAACGACCCAGCCTTCGCCGCCGTGTACGCGCCTCACGGTACACTTCTCGCTGTCGGTGACGTAACATCACGCAAGAACTACGCCAACACTTTACGCAGGGTAGGTCTTGCTCTCCGTCCTTCCCGCTTTCGATCTGTTGCTGTGGTGTGACATGTGGTACGTCTGCCATCTGCCAGATCGCCCTCGAGGGTGCCGACGCCATCTACAACTCGGACATGACGGAGCACCTCGTCTCGTTCGTCAACAGCAAGGGCGGAAACATGAGTGTCTCGGATTTTCGCGACTACTTTGCCAACGTAGAAGAGCCCTTGGTGGGATGGTATCACGGTCTGAAAGTGATCACGGCTCGACCCCCAGCCAGGTGAATCTCAACGACTGTCTAAAATACGCTACGCTATTCAAGGCTGACCTATGGGCTGTGGCTGCTGCGTCTGCTGTCTAGCGGAGCTGTCCTCCTGGCCTCTCTGACGATTCTTGAAGCATTCAACCTCGCGCTCGACGGGGCCACACCCCTCTCGATGCACCGGATGGTGGAGGCGTGGAAGTTTGCCTACGCTTATAGGAGCGAGCTTGGCGATCCTGGCGCGGACGGAGAATACGTGCGTGCATTGTCGTGCTGGTCCAAAACCGCCTTTTCCCATCTGATGAGGTTGCGAAGATTGCGAACCTCTCCCGCGTGCTGGATCGCTCAACGGACAAGCAGTGGGGGGCTGGTGTTCGTCAGAAAATTTTTGATGTAAGTAAAGTGTGTTTTTTTGTTCGGCGTCCGCCTCGCTGGGTTTTCGCCAGGTTTCATCTGCTTTTCATTGCTTTGTTTGGTGACGCGCCCGCAATACAGGACCAAACCTTCCCGCCGGAATACTACGGGTCCAAGTTTTCGTCACGTGAAATGCCTGGCACGACGGCCTACTCTGTTCTGGACGAAAGCGATATGGCGGTCGCTGTTACTTTGACAGTGAGTATCGCACAAGCACCAGCTTGTTGGGGAGCTTGGAAAATGAATCCTGTTGTGTTCACCATTCCAGGTTAATCTCATATTTGGCGCGAGAATCATGGACCCTGTTACAGGCATCGTGCTGAATAATCAGATGGACGATTTCTCGTGGCCCAACTAGTGCGTTACTTTGCTCTCCTACCTTGCCTCGCCGTTGTTCTCGGTGCACACACACTCATCGTTTTGCTTCCTTCCCCAGTGTGAACAATGGATCACAAGCGGGACTTCCCGCAAGCCCCGCCAACTACATCAGCCCAGGCAAACGTCCACTCTCTGCGTCGACGCCCACCATTGTGGAGAGGGACGGACGCGTGGCTGCGGTGGTCGCGGCATCGGGCGGGAGCAAGATCACGACAGGTGTCGCGTGTGAGTTGGCAGGGGAACTCGCTAGATTGTTGCGATGATGGTGTATCCCAAAAATGCCTTTTTTTTGAACTCTGTAGATGTGCTCCATCACATGCTTGACTTTTACCGAACCGCGGAAGTTGCTGCTATCATGCCACGTATTCACCACCAACTCTTCCCCAATGTCGTTTCAGTGGAAGAAGGAGTCTCCAATGACTGGGTCGATGGTTTTAGATCAAGAGGACACGAGGTACGTTCCGTACATGAGCTGCAGGGTGTTTTCACACTAAAGTATCCATGGACTGCTAGGTCCGCATCATCCCTCGAGATCGTCACCTTTCAGTCACAGAGCCAATCGCAGCCCACTATCGCAACTATAACGGTCGGTATTCGAGAGTCGTAGAGGGTGGTCGAGACCCGCGCGCTGAGGATGGTGGAGTGTCAGGGTATTGATGTGGTGTCCCCCATTTCCTCCTACCGTGACTCGTTTATTTCCTCGTTTATTTACTTTCCTTATCGAGAACTCTCGACTCTCCACTTTTGTATTTCCACAAACACTGTCACCTGTCAAACAACATGTACCCAAGATTTAATTCCCTTTTGCAACGTTCCGGCCTTGAAAAGAAACAGAATAGTTTTGGGTGCGACAGGTGTTCGTGGCACAGGAAAGCGGTAGTCCAACGCGACAAGTTTTGAACCCCTCATGTTTCAAGATGGACCGAGGACGGCGACCCTTTCCACCCGGACGCCCGATTGGTACGTTTGTCGCGTGTGCGATGCGCTTTGCCACGCTGCTGATTTGGCACGAAACCGCGTGGTGACTGTGTTCCCTCGTTGCGGAACTCTCTCGCCACCCGCACAATTGGCCGCTCGCACCCTCACGCCTCCGTCTCCGCGCTTGCTCGCACCCGCTCCGTCCCATTGCCAAATCAGCCGCCCGCTCGCTTCCTCCCCGCGGCACGCGTCCGCTCTTCTCGTCCGGGCCTGCTGCTCCAAAACCAGTCGACCTGCCATCGCTCAAAAAGCAATCATCAAACGCAGACTCTGCGTCGCTGCAACAGCCCCAGCCGCAGTCGCAACAGCCTCACTCGGGCTCCGTATGGGCCGCGTTGCCTGCCCATCCGTCGCCGTCAATAGACCCATCCTCGCCGGCTCTCGCGGACGCCATCGCGTCGTCGGGCACAAACAACACGCAGTCAGCGGCTCAAATCAATCACCAGAACCAGCGGAATTCGGTGCCATGGGGGGGCGCGAAACTGGGCGTCGCCCCCAGCCCGGACTTTCCTTCCGCAGCTGAATTGCTCAGAGGGGCGGCCAAAAATGGTGTGTTTAACATTCATCCAGGGACAGGACAGACGTGGGACGTGGTCGTGGATGGCGCCTCGACCACTGTGCTCGGGGAATTGTGGCAGGTTACGCCACCCCAAAATTTGACATGAGTGCCGTATGACGTGGAAGGAGTCTTCTGGAATCTGGATACGGGAGGCGTGCATCAACCGACACGTGGACCCTGTTGGGGCCGCCGAGTATGGGGGTGACACAGACCACTGCTTGGACTCTTTTCCACAAACCCCGACTAGTGGTTCTTTCCTGGTAGACCTAATTGACAATCATTTCTCTTCGCGTCGCGATCATCTATCCGTCCTTTTCTCCCCACTTTGTCATCCATCGCCCGTTTTCCCACTTTGACCACTCTCTCAACCTCCTTGGACACTCCACCCCACTTCAGACACTCGTCTCACGCCGCAAAATATGGGCGCGTGGCAGCGCGGGGCGGAGGGGGCACGGTAAGTTGCTTGGATGTTCGTGCGGTGGTATCATGTAACGTTTCACACTATGCTCGCGTCATCCGCTCCATAATCACCATCACCGTTTCCTCCTTCCGGTGTCTAACCCTTAAAACACACTTGGCACTCCCAACACTCCTCCCTCCCCATATCCGTCTCACAGGCCGCCCCCCGCACCATCCCCCAAACCTGACCTTCCCCCACCTCTCCCTCCCACCCGGCGCGCACAGCCCTCATCCTCCTCCATCTCGTCCTCCGCTGTTGATGGACATGACACCACATGGATTGACGACGAGGAAATGGACTTTAGTCAAGTCCCGGTGTTTGATGAGGACGGGGAGCCCAAACAAGGACCACGCGACGGCAGGGAGGCTCGGAGTGTGCGAGGCACACCGGAGACCGACGAAAGCGAGGTGCACGGAACCCCCGTAGGAGGTCCACCCGCACGGCGGGGCCGGGAAACACCTTCGGAACCGGAGAAGGACCACGATCACGACCGCGAACTGCCCCGCCCCGTTCCGCCTTCTGCGCACAATGGAGCGGCTCAACTACACCCCGCATGGCGGCGGCCTTCCCATCCAGGGGACGACGATCACCACGTGGGACCTGCAGGAGGTGGGATGCCTTGGGGACGACGTGGCTCCGGTGAGGACGTGCATGCGCATGGTGGACACCCACATGCACACGGGAGGGACGGTATTCCCCCAGGTCCCTCTTTTGGTGGCGCGTGGGGCCGTCCGCGGGATATGCGGGACCCGCGGGAAGCCCGGGAGGTGCGCGACGAGCGGGACGTGCGGTGGGCCGCACACCCGCCGACGGTGCTGCAAAGGCACCCGGCGGGGGGCGGACCTGTTGCCGGTGGACCAGTAGGATCCCATCATGGTGGTGGCGGTGGACACCTGGGACCGGTGGGAGTGGGCGGTGGAGGGGATTCGGGACGGTTTTACACGCCAGGCCCACCAATCAGCCATTCAGGACCGTCTGGGCCGCCTGTGGGGGCGTGGGGTGGACCAAACAGGTTTTACGGACCGCCGCCTGTGGGTGGTGGTCCCGGTTCTGCCCCCTTGGACGGACGGAGGGGCTCTGTGGGCCACAGTGCTGCAGCTGGCCAGGCGGGCCCGTGGGGGATGCGTGAGCGCGCCCGGTCGAGGGAAGATGTTGGTGATTCGAAGGTCGGGCCCGGCGTGGGCCCTGCGTCGAGGGATAGGACCAGGTCGCCACCTCCACAGACAGTAGTTGGTGGACCAACACCCGGTCCCGGTTCGACACGGCCTGGTCCCCCCGGACCGCTAGGCGATGCGCAAGCCGCCTCTATGAGTGCTATTGTGGAGGCCGCGAGGAAGCGGAAGGAGGAGGAGTTGCGCAGGGAGAAGGAGGAGAGCGAGCGGGCACGGCGAGAGCGACTGAGGGAGTTTGAGGAGAGGGTGGGCAAGGCCAAGAAGGAGCAGGAAGTAGCGGAGGAAAAGGTGCGTCTCAGAATGGGAACATTGAGAAGGGTAAAAGTGGGAGATTTCACATGTTTCCGTCCTTGAACAGAATGCTCCAACTCAGCGAGAGCCAACACAGGAGGAAACTCCCATGCGGGCGGGGTCAAAATCTCCTGGGCGCCCCACCCCACCTGCTGCCCCTTCGCCGGTACCCCCCGCTAGCTCAATTACGCCTGCCCCAGCCACTATGGCGTCACCTACTTCCGAACCGTCGATGAGTGCTTCGTTGCCGACGAGTGGTTCATCGCCTGCGCGGGGCGTAAAAAAGCGAACGGAGTCTCCCAAACGGGGGGCCGCCAAGGATGGTGATGTGAACAGAAAGGAGGATGGGACAGAGGAGTCTGCGACTGCAGTCACCGAATCTGCGAAAGGCCCAAAGGAAGAAACACCAAAGCCTGTGCACTCAGCAGTCCCGCCCTCAAAGTTGACTGTTCCGTCAGCCACCCCACCGGAACCATCATTGAGCACCTCTGCGCCATCGCCGAGCCCCACACCTGCTGTCGTACCCATCCCCGCCCAACCAGCTACTGCGGTGCAGGTAGAATCAGGAAAGCCACATCGCGAGAGTTCGGGTGCGCGAGAGTCCTCTGCTGCAGGAGGGCGGTCGCGAAAAGGGGTTGAGAAGGCGAAGGCGGCAGGCATGGGGTCGGATTTGGACGTTGTTCTCCAAAGCATTCGAAAGATGCAGGCCGAAATGGAAGAGAAGGCGAAGAGGGAGAGGGAGGAGCGAGAGGTGGGGGGGAGCGGAGAGAAGGAGAAAGAAGGGGAGGAGAAAGACGAAGGGAGGAAGCGGGATCGGGAAGGTGAGTGGGACGCTAGCTGATGTGGAGTCAGGTGGGTTGGTTGATTGGTCAATTATTTGTGTAGCACGACGCGATCGAGGGCATTCGAAGGATCGCACTTCTCTTGCCGAAGATCACGGCGAAGCGGAAGGGCCTCCGTACGCCAAGCGAAAGCGCGGATCAGACGCGGGCCGACGAGATGCAGCGTCGGGTCGCAAGGGAGACCGACGTGGCTCGCATGACTCCGACGCGCATGCCACATCTGAGCGAAAGTCAAAAACGCCAATCCCTAGGACGGACCTCAAGGGTGGGATAGGCCGGGGCAGGAGGGTTGTGCAGGATTCGGCCCCAGTGGTGGGAGGTCCAACTCCCCCTGACGCAGTCCCTCCGATGCCTGAGGTGACACCTGAGCCCGCTGGGCATGGGGCAAAAGAGAAGGAAGAAGAGCACGCATTGAAGTGGAAGAAGGCACAGTTTCCTCCAGACGTGCCGTATGTGTTTGAGGTGCCCGAGAAGATTTCGGAAGCGTTGGCCGGTGAATTTGTGAAGTTCAATTTCTTCGCTCAGGGTGAGTGTTCGGATTTGTGAACTGAGAGAATTGCGAGAGAGGTTGGCTCATGTGAATTTGTGGTGTACTACAGAACAAGCCGAGGCTGCGGAAACAATCGATGTCAGCGTGACTCCAAAAGATGCTATGACCTCTCCTGTTGTCACCGACCATGAAGTTGGCCCCGGAACTAGTATTGTAGAGAATCCTGAAGCGACTCCGATTGCGCAACCGAGCACCCCGTCTGGGGTCAACGCAGATGACAGCAAGAATCACGTAGTCAAGATCGACGAAATTTGGGACCGGATACCGCCAACATCCTCTGAGAACTCATACAAACGCATTGTTACCGATACGGAGGAGTCCGTCGCTCCTGAAATACCGTCAGGGTCGCTGGAAGAACTTGATCGCCAACTCGGCGCTGGCGAGCCGCCAAAGAACCCGCTCTTTCCAACGGCACCAGCAAGACCAGTTGGAATGGCGCCGCAGCAACAAAACTCGACTGTTCCCTCAATGCTAGTCCCAACCCCTCACGGTGGTTATGCGCTCTTCCCCATACACGCGGCTCAGTTGCTGCCTCAAGGCCATTTCGGGCCGAGCTGGATCAGTGTTCCACAGGCAATGATGGGAGGACTACCCGGTGACGCCGCCAAGAAGCTTGGGCCCGGTGCAGTCTCGGGGCCTCTCATGCACCCATCGACGATGTCTTCCGTTCCGATGCAGATGATGCAAGGTGCCTCGGGCAACTATTCGACCATGATGAAGTCAGTCCAGCCTGCCCTTCCACCACACCAACAAATGACGCTTCCTCAACAAGCTCACTCCCCTTTTATACCGCGGTCGATGGACTTTGCGTTTCGTCCCACACCTGGTATGCCAGTACCGTCCCGTCCCTCGTGGGAAGCGAAGGGCTTTTCCCAACAGCAAGATCGTCGTATGGATGGGGGTTTTTCGAGTTTCGACCACTCCCGTAATCACCAGGGCCAAGGAATGCGCATGGGCTCCCCGAGGGTACAGGCCCCAATCCCTGGTCAAGGTGGAAACGCCGCGATGCGACTAGGGACTTCTCCGCCAGGTGGTTCCGCGCTCGGTAACCCGCAGGTCCAACGGCCAGTTGGCCAACCGCAACAGCAGTCGCAGTGGACCTCAGTCGCTGGCCCAGTTATCTCTCCCGCCGTGGGACTGGGGCACCAACCTACAACTTCTGCACCCACGCTTGGGCTGCTACCTGCTGTAGGAGGACCATCAGGAGCTTCGTCGGCACGTGCGGGGCCGCCACTGGCTCCACCTCGACCGCCCCTCCGTCCAGTTGGGGCGGTACAACGGGGAGGCTTCGTGGTGGGCAGAGGCCGGGCGTTAGGAATGAGTGTCGGTACACCGTATCGCGGACGAGGGTTTGGCGGTGCAAGACCCGGCCCCATCGGCCCGCCTAGGGGCGCTGTTGGATTTGGTCCTGGTACTGGATCGGGAACGGGATTCGGTCACCCCGGTGTCCGCGAACTTGCGGGACTAGGCAAGGATGGGGATGCGGATCGGGATGCAGAGCATGATGCAGCCGCTGGCGAGCACAGTTTGCAAGCCGATTCTTCCACTGGTGTGCCCGTGGAAGATCCCGTAGATCCCAGTGACGAGATCGACCTCCAGGCTCTTATTGCGGCGGCGCGAGGACGTGGGAGGTTAGACTCCGATCCTAGTGGCTCGCCAGTGCTGCAAGCTGCCATCCATGGTGATATGGATACCATTGTGGACTCCGCTCATGACGATCGACCTGGCTCTGCTGAAGAAACGGTAACGGGTGACGGTGAAACAGAGGCGGAACTTGGAGAGTCGCCCGAGCCCGTTGATGATGGCGGTTCATTGGACAAGACATCTGACTTGACGGACACTGTGCAGCCCGGGATCTTCCGCGGACGTGGCGCTGGTTCGCGGCGGGCAATGTTTCGTGGTCGAGGTCGTGTCAGAGGAGGGGGTCGAGGAGGACAGCATCGTGGGGGTGGCAATGTTGGATGGCCTGGCGTGGAAAGTGCAGATGGCTCCGTTCGGGCTGAAAATCCTGCTGTTCAACCAGTGCAAAACGGAGGTGCGGAGTGGGGTAATGGACGTGGAGACGAGATGGGCTCGGCCGTAGAATCGCAGAACCCGTCGAACAGTTTTGGAATTGGCAATGCTGGACATGCTCGCGGTCGTGGTGGGGGCCAACGATTTCGGCGTGGACGCGGAGCCCCGGCCGGTGTGACACATTCGACGCCCGAGCCGAATGGAGATGTGGGAAGTGATCTCGCCGGCAGAGGAAACGAGGACGGTGCGGGAAGGGCTGACAATGGCGACCGGGGGCGAGCCAAGTCTGGGCGTAATAAGCACGGTCGAGGAGGCGGCATGAACAATGGGTCCTTCGGAGGACACAATGGCCCCGTTGAAGCAGGCCAAGAGACTGGTGATGTTTTGGTGGGGGGTGGTGATGGAGGTAGTGACGCTGGTCGGGGCAGGGGCCGCGGAGGAGGTGGGGGTGGAGGTAGTCGCGGGGGCAAGCGGGGGGGCCGAGGGGGCCGAGGCGCCGGGGGGAGCTCCCGCGAGGCTGGTGGAAGCGTTGAAGCCGAAGCGGCAGGCTCGAGCACAACATCTAGTTGATCCCACACGCGAGGGACCATGATACTGAAAGTACAAAGCATCGTCTTGAACAGCGATTAGCCATTGCTGCCGCAGTTCAGGAAAAGAAGCGGGATGGATCATGCAAATATATAGTTACAAAGAATAAGGTCCTTCATGTTCTCTGCATGCACGCGGCATGTACGTCGTGCAGGATTTGGTCACGCAGATGTTCCCCACTTTTAAATTTAAAACCGAATTCCTTCTCTCGACATTTTTTCGACGTGATGAGTGCCCATCTGCTAGGGTAGCCAGACCAAGTTTTGACATCGTAAAGCGAATTGATTCGGGCCTGCCAAGCTGTATTTCAGATGTAGGAGGCAGCCTCGCACATATTCGAGCGACAGCATGGTAGAAGTCCGGTAGGATGTTGTTCTGCATCAATAGTACGTTGGTTGAATGATTCGGAGCGCGGTTGGCGACAGTGGATCAATGATATCGGGATGATTGGTCTTCTTTCATCATTCGAGCGTTGCGTTTGACTATTACAGTGTAAAGCGACTTCGCCGTCGAGAGGACTGCTCCAATTCAATCGGACGTTGCCCAGGACACACCACGGGGAGAGGTTGTCGCTCGTGCACAAGCAGCTACAGTACACATTCCCGAGCGTTCAGACAGCCCGCAGGAGGTCCGTGATGCCGGTTGTCTTGGGGCTGACCAGCAAGACGCCGCACGCGGCTCTTGTTACGCGTCGCAAGTCAAAGAGTGCCTCGAGCGGCGGTGCTGGCTGGCTCCTCCGCCTTCCAATGAGAAGTGTTGCGGGGAAGGACTGGGAAAGGGCGTCGTGCTGTGGTCAGCTGTAGCTGCAATTCATTGTCAACGCGACAAAATTAATTCAGCCAGCAAAGCAGCCGTGTTGTGCATTTCATATAATTCTTAGATATCGAAAGCGGAAATCGAAATGCGCCAGTCTACATTACATAGCCCCAACAAAACGTGTAATGTATATGCACAATATAAGTCACCCCGCGAAACAGTTCTCCGACCTCAAATTGAATTCTCCAACACCCCTCTGCTTCGAGATCGGGGCTAGCAGACAAAATGATGGTTACCAGCCAGCCGGAAGGATCGATGGTGACTGACCCGGCGGAAGGATCGATGGTTAGGCACCCCGCGGGAGGATCCACGGTTAGCGACAGACCGGCTTGGTTGACGAAGGCAAAACCATTCGTCAAGGTCGCTGAGCTGGTTGCAAAGACCGCATCCGGGATCTGTCCTCCGCTTGCAATATGTGCTGAAATACTGGGAGCGCTCTATACATTTCTAGAGAATGTGGACACGAGTGCAACCAACCGAGAAATTTTGAACCAGCTGTTGGAAGGGTGCACCACACTACTGGGGAACATTACTGGGTTGCTGCAAAGTGTTGAGACGGGCAAAGGCTGCGATACAGAGGATAAAAAGACGAAGGACGATGCACGCGGGGCTTTGAAGAAGCAAGCCATAAAGCTGGAAGTGTAAGAACGTCTGAAATTTTCGCTCTTCAAATAGGCTGCTGACTCGTTATCCAGTTTTCTCGAAGAAATTCGAAAGGGGTTCAAACTGGAGTTGCCCGTAGCGAGCGATGATGCCCAAGAGAAGCGTACCAAGAAAAAATGGTATCAAGTTTCGCAAGTGATCATGCACTTCAAAGATGCAATGAGCGCAGAAGAAATAAGTGACAAGATCAAGCAGTACTGGAAGAAATATCAAAAATTGGTCAAAGAAATCTCTGTCACTGCTCAGGTACGTCATATATATGTCTTCTTGCTCCACCAAATGTATTAATTCATTGCATAAATACCACCAGCTGGTCAATACAAAAAAATCCTTCCAGATTTTAGACATGTTAGATCGTCAAAATGACGAATTTGAAAAAGCATTCGCAGTTGTTGTCGCCCGCCTCGCTGAAATCAACAACAATGTGAAAGTCGTCATGGCAAATGTACAGGAGAATAAGGCGATACTGCACACAATACTTCAGAAAGTCGATGGCTTGGAAAAGACAGGATCAGTAAGGTCTTCCGGAAGCACGAAGAGCATGTTGCAGTCCGGGGAGTCGTCTTCCATCTCTCCTCGATATTCTTCAGATGACGACCTTGACATTACCATTAACTTCGAGGACTGTTCTTTCACCGGTAAAGATATGTCCAAGGCTCCAGTTGCCCTTGAATCCAGTGGTCATCGCTGGAAGTTCATTCAAGGACGTTGGCAAGGCCAGGATATTATGGTGAAGATTTTAACTTCCGACAAAAGTGCTAATACACAGGTAAAAGATGATCAGAAGGATGTCTTGGTGAGTATGGCCTTCTAGAACTGACGAGAACACCAAAGAACTAAATTGTTCACAGACATCACGTCAAGAGCTCTCTGTATGGTCCAGGCTGCAGCATCCTTCTGTCTTGCGTCTTTTTGGCGTGGGTCGTTTCTCCTCGGAGCGCAAAGCAGTTACATTCGCGGTCGCACCACTTGTGAAAGAAAATTTGGACACATACTTAAATAATAACCCGAAACTCTCGACACGCGCAAAGCTTCAATTGGTGATTATCCCCGCGTCCCGTCCTCCCCTTCATTTTGACACACTCATCATGCTCACAATTCTTCAACAGATGACAGACGTAGCCCGAGGAATGAACTTCCTTCATGATAGGCTCTACATTCACACAAATCTGAAACCAGGAAACATCTTGGTCACAGAGAACGGTCGCGCTATGATCTCCGACTTCTCCCTCGCGCTTCTTAAACTGGAAGCCACAGAATTCAATGCAGAACAAGTGAAAAAGCACCCCCGTTCTGCCCACTATGCTTCCCCCCAAAGATTACTTGAAACAGTTGGGATACACTCATCGGATGACGTGTACTCATTTGGCATCGTGTGTGCAGCGATTTGGCTACAAATGGATTCCCCCTATGGTACAGAAGTAGACGAAGATGACATCATCGCGATAAAACTTGGGAAACTCCGACCCAACATCTCTGGAATGCCCCGGGTTCTCCGGCAGATAGTTGAGCAATGCTGGGAAAACGAGAGGGATGCGCGGCCCGAATTTCAGGTGGTGGTGGAGATTTTGGCGGACTTACTGGATCTTTGTGAGGGAGACAGGTGACACTGATGGGGATGTTGGGACTTGGGATGATAATTTTGACAGTGTACGCGTGTTTGATTCAACCGTCTTCCCCCCCTCTTTTACCCCTATTTCCATTCAAATGTGTAAATGTCAAAGAGATATAAATCGAATATTTATTGTTCGAAGATGCCAATCGGTTGAATTTCATTCTCAGTATTCTTCCGGGGATCTGTTTCCACCTTTCCGATCCTCGGATTCCCCCTCATTCCTTCCGATCCGTCGTGGGCAACGACATCATTAAGTCAGCTCAAGTGGGATACGATGTCGTCTGGCACGAAAAAGGCAACTCCTTTCTGGTGCGAAACTTATCTATGGGTTCGCAAATCAGCGGTCCCCAGCTGACATTCGCATCCATTCCGACAATTCTTAGGGTGGGAGGTGCAGCATCTTGTGCGGCAGCATCAATCACCCACCCAATCGAGTGCGTATGGCATTTGAAGATCGCTGCCAGCTTGTCCGGAGCACTAACTCATTTAAACCACCATCACATGTTGCCATTCATCCCCTTATCCTCAAAATTCGTATTAATTTACCTATCGTGGCAATAAAGCTTGCTGAAAGTCCGTATTCAGACGTCACAAGGTCCGAAACAGAGCTATGTCGCCGTAATTTCGAGCATCGTCAAGGGAGAAGGTATCATTGGACTCTATGCTGGACTTAGCGCGAGGTCCGTTTCATGCTTTGCGTGTTTTGCGCTTCCTCGTCTTGCGAACTAAATATTAGTTCGAAACTCTTCCAACCGCAAACAGTATCCTTCGCCAGGCCACATACAGTACCACCCGCTTCGGTGTCTACGAAGAGCTGAAAAAGCATCTCACTAGCACCGGAAACATGAACTTCTGGACACAGCTCGGTTCTGCGGTTATTGGAGGAACAGCTGGCGGCATTGCCGGTGAGGCCACAAGCTACCTCCTCAACACTGTCCTAAACTTCAAGCTCTGACGCAAATTCGTTCTCGCACTCAGGCAACCCATTTGACCTCGCCAATATCCGCATGCAGGCCGACTCAAAGCTCCCCCCCGCGGAGCGGCGAAACTACAAGCACGCGATCGACGCATTCCTCCGAATCCGTCGCGAGGAAGGGACAGCGGCCTTGTTCACGGGGTTGAGCCCGAACATTGGCAGGGCCATTGTAATGACGAGCTCACAACTTGTGTCATATGACGTGGTCAAGGCGCAGATGCTGGCGTCGGGATGGTTCCAGGACAATGTGCTGACGCACTTTGGAGCGAGTTTGTTGGCGGTGAGGATCTCAAGCGGTGGATTATTTGAGGGCAGATGTCGGGATGGTGGTACAATCCATTTTGAATGACTGAGGTCCAGGACCTCTGCGCTCATGAATTCCTGTACCGGAGTCGAAAATCTTCTTGTTGCGGCTGCTCTCAGATGCTGACCCATGACAAACCCCCACCGACTTAGGGTCTCATTGCTACGACCGCCACCTCGCCCGTCGACGTCGTTAAGACCAGAATCATGTACTCTCCCGTGAAGGGAGAGTATAAGGTGGGTCCGATCGTCCTCTGAATTCAAGCTGCAGGTGGTGCCTTGACATCTTCGAATGCCGTCTCACCACCACGAATGCGTGACAAAATGGGTAACTTTGATCCATAGGGAATGATTGACGCCTTCGTCAAGATTGGAACAAAGGAGGGTCCGGGCGCCTTCTTCAAGGGTGAGTCCACTCTCGAAAAATACCGGTCCGAAACGATGCTAAACAAACTACACCTTTCAACGTTTGATACTCAGGCTGGCTGTCCGCCTTCATTCGTCTTGGCCCTCACACCATCCTCACCTTTGTATTCTTCGAGCAGATTAAGAACCTCGTTACGCGATAGATTGGAAGTAAACTATGGCGCCTTAAACTTTGAAGTCGACGTTGGTACAACTAATCGTGTGCGGGGGCGAGGGGACGTAGTATGTAGCCGATGTATACATGGTTGTTGAATGAACAAATCAATTAGATGTTTCTATATTGCAGATGTGTGATTGTCCAGAAAATCGTGTAGGGTAAAGGCCACATTAAAAGGAATCGTCTCGGCGTCTGCCACCGCCTTCATTCATCAGTTTACCGTGGCGGGCTCCCATTTTCTTCACCACTTATTCTTCTCCTCCGTCCTCACCCTGATCCTCTCCGCCTTCGCCCTCCCCCTCCGCCACTCCTTGCCCCCCTCCCTTGACATCATCTTCCGGTTCTACCTTCACTTCGTCCGCCGGCACAATACCCAACACGACGAGCCCTTTTTGTTTCCTTTTGATTCCTCCCTCTGAAAACGCCCAGTCGATCTGTTCCAGGATCTTATCGACCTTCCAGTCGCCTCTGTCCTCTCTCAGCGCCCGCTCCAGCTCAAATGGACCCTGTCGCACCCTCTCCAGACTGATCATGTGAGCGGCAGTGTTGAGTGCCTTGCCCAAATCGTTTATCAGGCTACGCACGTAGAACCCGCCTGATGAAACGATGCGCAAGCCGAAGACGGGGCCCTGGGGGAACTGAGAAGGGTGCAAGGGTGGCGGTCGACTGGGAGATGGTTTGTACGCCAGTGAGCCGGCGGGGACGCGGGGTGTAAGGTTGGCGAGGTCGATGGAGGGTGAAGGATCGATGGGGGGTATGGGGTCGATGGAGGGTACCGGGTCGATGGAGGGAAGGGGTTCTGCAAGCATTTCCAGTTTGACCTTGATGTCGAGACCATTCAAAAGGTCAGGTTTAGTGTCCTCCGAATCCACCGTCTGTGAAACACCCTCGCCCGTCCACACATTCGTCTGATGAACAGGTATATCTACTCGTGCCTTCTTGGCCACACCCTCCTGTCCCTCTTCTTCCAACTTCCTCTTTACAGGTGGGTCGAGCAATGTCGACGCTTCGGAGTAGTCCAGCGCTTCCATTTTGACAGGGATGATATCATCTTCGGCCGGGGTTTCGGTAAAGTTGTTGGTGGAGTCGCCGGAGTGGTAGTCCACAAGTTCGAGCTCGAAGACAGTCACTTGGCGAGGTTCCAGGGCTTTGCCGTCAGGAAGGGATCTGCCTTCGCGCGCGTACTCGTACCTTGAATAGCGCAGGATAGGATCGTGTCACTCCCCGTAGTTCAAAATTGTTGGTTCGGCTATGCGGAGATTCAAAAGCTTACATTCTCTTCCCCTCCACTCGAAGTGCCGAGTATACGGGTGGAATTTGCTGGATTTCACCACGAAACGGTTGAAGGCTGTCCCTGACCAATTGTTCGGTGATGTGATCGAATGGTGCAGTCTTGACGATTTGACCCAGCCGGTCGAACGTGTCCGTCGAGGAGCCCGTGCGGGCACCGGCTACATAGGTCTTTGAGCAACTAAGGAATTGGGAGAGGAGCTTTGTCCCCGTATTGATGCCAACCACTGTGAAGATTGGGGTCCATCACCAAGGGTGAAGAAATGTCTGATGAAACCCTGCCCCAGGACCAATCCCCGGACAAATTAGAAAACTTGCCTAGAACGCCAGTTGCCATGGGATCCAGCGTCCCTCCATGACCCAGCTTGATCTTAAACCGGCCCCGACCGGCCTTGACACCAAACAGCTCTCGCTCGATCTTGATTTTGAGATTGTTGAGGCATTCGGCGGAGGTGATTCCTTCAGGTTTGAATACAGCAAAGACTCCTTGTAGTTTCGGAAGGATGGGATGGGCCGGCGGTTTTGGAGGCATGGTAGAGGGTATTCGCTGTTGTGCGACTTCTTGCCAAAAAACGAAACATGTATGGGCACAATCCCAGGAAACGTCTCGAACCACGAATAAAATGAACGCCATGGTTGCTGCAGTGCTGCTACTAATGTCAACTTGTGAGGCATGGAAAACATAAACTCTAGAAGTGTTGTTCTTTCGGTGCTCCCAACATTCTGCATCATCCTCAAAACACCTACTCGATATCGAAGTTGAATGCAAATATGGTGTGGTAAAACAGAAAGAGAAAGAGGCGGACAATAGTGGATGAATGGACAGAATGGGGGTTGCTCTGACAGGTGCCTTATTACCGCCGCTCGTATCGCCACTGGTCACCAGATGGGTATGTCAGAGAACCCACCACCGGCTGCAGCCCAACACTCGACGCTGGTACAAGAGCACAAATCCCCAACCCCTATTCACGAAACCCCCATTCACCCAACACCTCGTTCCCCCGCCCCACGCCCCGTCACACGCCTCCTTTATGGGAGCTGAAAGTTATTTGTCCACGCCTCCATGACGACGCAAATCAGACTCGGAATCCCATTAACGAGTGAACATGATCCGACAGAGAGTGTGACGGGTTATATGGGGGCATTCCCGGTACCATTAAAGAGTCTGTTGTCGTTAAGGAGTTAGCTTACGGAAGCGTTTGGCTATAAAGCGGTTAAATGCTCCCAGGAAGGTTTGGAGACGAACGACGGGGCTCCCCACCGTCCAACAACATGAAGCGATACCGCACAGAACGTGTTCAAAACGCTACGTCTCCACTGCCGCCGAAACGGTTGAGTGGAAAGGACGATTTGCAGCTGAAGCGGGTGTACATTTGTAAAGTCTGACACTCATAAAGATTGAGGGGCTTGACCGCAGCACTCACAGGGCCGCAGTCTTTTTTCTCTCTCTTCTTATGTCTGCGTTTTCATCCGATGCGACAGATCTGTACGCCCTGCCGATCCAGGCAATCGACAACTCCGCGCTCCCCTCTCTGCAGTCTGATGACTCGTTCGACCAATTCTTCGAGCTGTCTCGCACGGTCGATGTGGTCTCCACTCTCAACGCGTCAAAGGTGCGCACTCTCTCGTCTCCCCACCTTTCATCCATTTTCACCGACGCTGCCACCTCTCTCTTTGCGCTTTTCCCAAGATAGCCCTACAGTTTCCCGATGAACTGCTGGCACACGCACCACGACTTGTGGAACGACTGAAGGCTCGGTTCCCAACGACTGCATCTTGCTTTATTCTCGCAGACTCCACTTACGGATCGTGCTGCGTTGACGAAGTCGCTGCGAAACACGTCGATTCCGATCTAATCGTCCATTACGGCCATTCCTGTCTGAGTCTGTGAGTCGAACATTGCCGCCCACTTTCATTTTCGGGTGATAGAACTGACCCGATGCCTACGTTCCTTGTATCCTTATCGTTCCAATCTAGACCCTCCGCAACACCCACGCTGTTTGTGTTTGGCAAGCGACATTTGGATCTCGAAAAGTGCGCCGACGCGTTTGCCACATACTATGCCTCGACGAATGATCAAGAAGCTCAAGAGCAAAGCGGGCCGAAAGACACCATTGCTCTCGTTGCCGACGTGTCTTACGAGCACAATCTTGGTGAGTGATGTTCGACATATGATGGAGTCACCCTGTACCAACTATGGCATATGTTCCTCTCTAGCTCCACTTGCCTCCATCCTGACATCCCGGGGGTACTCCGTCCACCCCCACACCATCCCTCCTTCATACGGCCTTCCGAATGCCATTTCAGGATCTGAACTCTCACCCAAACTCGACCGCTCTTTTCCCGAGGGGCAGCGCGTGTTCTACATCGGTCCCGAAAGTCTCGCCTTGACCCACTTGATCATGGAGAACGCACGGTCTGAGGTTCGTCAGACTCCCTCCTCTCCACCAACACCTCTTCAGTGTAGTCACACTCCCACTCCCGTCAGATCACATCCTACGCACCCCCCTTAGGCCCTCCCCGCCTCGAATCCGCTGGCGTCAATCGCCTCCTCGCTCGCCGATACCGCGCGGTGCAACGCGCACGCGACGCTGATGTGTTTGGTGTTGTTATTGGTGCTGCTGGAAGTGGTGAGTTTCTACAGGGCGATGTTGCGGTCTTTCTGGTCATCCCGAAAGCGGGGACAGCTTAAAAAAAGCACGTTTGTTGTGAACTCCTGCACACCCATCGTTTCGAGGATGACATCAAACAAATCGAAAACATTGATAGGAATAGCCGTCCGATATAGAATGACGATGTTTGATATCTGAGTAATTTGTGGGCACCGGACGTGGAAGGCGACGAAAGCATTCATCACCATGCCAAGGGTTCTTCCATTCATTATATTCGCTGGCTCCTCGCTCCCCCTTATCATCCTAGCCCACTCTCTCCCCCTCCTCCGCTCTCTTCTCCGCCTCTTCCGCGCCGCTCGACGTAAGCACTACGTCCTCAGCCTCGGGCGCCCCACGCCCACCAAGCTGGCCAACCTGCACCACGACGTGGACTGCTTCGTCCTTGCCGCGTGCGGGGAGAACTCTCTGGCAGTCGAGGAGAAGGAGGTCGGGAGGGCAGTGGTGACGCCAGTGGAGGTGGCGCTGGCTCTGCGACACGGCGACGGCGGGGAATACGAAGCGGATGAAGGGTTGGCGGGCTTGACGGACAATTTTGTGGCGCAAGGGTCGTGGACGACGGGGTTTGAGGGAGTGCAAAGGCTGGTGGATGCGGTGGCTGAGCATTTGGAAACAAAGGAGCGTGCATGGGAGGAAGAAGTGAAGCAACGCGCTGATGGCAAGCCCCGAAGCCAAAGCGAGGATTCTCCCGCCCCCCACTTTTCCCTGGTTACTGGTGGTCTCAAAAAGACACGTCGGGGCGATGGGAATTCCGTCTCCGTTGAACCTCAGTCCATCGGCGCAAACCCATTGCAGGGCGATGTTGTTCTGCGAGATTCCTCCCGAATGGCGGTGGCTCAGGTTGTCGCATCGATCGGCTCGCGGTTCGATCAGCGGACGTTTCGTGGTCTCGAAGAAAGACCGGTGGGCGACAGTCCTGCTATGGTGCAAGAGGGCAGGTCGGGGGTCGCTAGCGGTTATGAAGGGGAAAATTGATGTTGGAGAGTGAATGGAAATTGTATCTGATCTGATCTTCTGTATTAATAATATGCATCAAAGGTTCTTCGGCCGGCGTTGTCCCAGGGAAAAAATAATCATTCGTCTCGCGAGTGCACATTGTTGGTAACCTATCTTTTCGTCACGTTACAAATGCCATGTTTGCGTCAGAGTTCACAACTGTGATTATCTTGCTCGCACAAGTATGTCCACCATTCGCTTCACCGCAATCAGCCAATGACTAGCGTCGAAATTGGTTGTCATTAACTCCATCTGGAGTTTCATGACAACATCAAATTGTCGTGCATCCAGGGCTGTTTGTTCCAGATATTTTAAGGTTGGTATTCGGCATTTGCAAACACAAATGAGACCTCACCTTTCACCATTTCCAGACTCTTTGGAACCAAGGACGGGTCTTTGATATCTTCGTTGTTTAGCTGATCAAAGAATGCCCCGAATCGCTTCTCGGCATCATCTAGTACCCGTTTTTGTGGGGCCTGTGCAGGTACAAGGTTACTTTGGGATCCAGAGACATCGTGCAGTTGCACTTACACCACCGACTTGCCGCGCTAATGCGAGACTACGCGTCAGGACGTCCACAATGGGTCGCTGCTCCGGGGGAATATGGGACCTATCACCAGGGGCTTCAATGCAACAGAATTAGCTCACGAAAAGTGAAGTCCGACATCATGCTCACGATGTCTTCTAGAATCTGATTGCGTTGGGGTCGCGGGCTTCGATGGCGGTGAGGGGAAATGTTGCGGTTGAGGTGTGCCTGCAGTCGGGGGTGGGGGTAATGGACTTCCGGCCGCCCCTGGATATTGGTGGTGGTGTGCGCCTGCCTGTGATGGAGGTCTAGAACCCCCGGGAGGAGGGAACTGAGGAGCCCCCATCGGTGGTGCCGACCCAATCGCACCATACGGTGGCTGGTTCTGTTGCTGCACAAAAGTGGCACCAGCTGTCGGCTGGCTGAAAGCCATTGAGCTTGGTCTCCTAAATGGAGGTGTTGTAGGTACCGGTGAAAAGCTCGTGGGAGGAGGGGGTGGACCAGAAGGAGTGGATCTGCCTGGAACAGGACTGGGGGCGGCAGGTTTCGGGGGTGCGGCGGGAGTCAAACGGCTGGGAGGGGGCGCGATGGGCGGAGGATCGTGGTAACCTTTGTTCGCAGTTGGTGGAGTCGGAGGAGCAAAGGAGGTTGGCTGTCCCATAGGTGGACCTGATGCAATCGACTTTGCTGCAGATTCTGCAGCTATTGGGGCAGGCACAAAACTTCCCGGTCGGCTTGACGCCATTGGCGGAGGATTGAATGGTTGTTGAGTCGGAGCATATCCAGGTTGACTAGAATATGGGTACCCCGGTGTTGAAGAGTATGGATAAGGCTGATAGCCGGGGTACGAAGGCGCCGGTGGAGGATTATATCCACCAGAGTTCGGGTAATAGGACGACGGATACGAAGGTACTGAAGATGCCGCGCCTAGTGGTGTCCCTCCCCTGGAACCCGTAACGCTAGGACCAACTGTGGGCTCAGGAACTGAAGTGACAGGTGCTGCGGGTTGTAAAACCTCTGGGGCTGAAATGTCCTTCAATTCGAATGGGAAGTCCGGTTCAGCGGTACCTGGGAAAGTTTTTTGCCCTCCGTGTTGGAACAAGCGGTGTCGAAGGACTGATACAGCATCGGCACGGTGAGATATGTTTGGCGTCGCGCGGAAGGTAATTGGCACGTTCGACAGGCTCTGCCACGCAGAGAACGGTTTCCCTTGCGCAACAGCACATTCTGCATACTCTGCATAGCTGCTGTAAAGATGGTGAAACTTCCAATAGCCGGAAGGCGGTGGAGTGACGAGATCTGGGTCCACAAAGTTTATGGCCCTCCTAAACACAGCCATCCGTTCTGCAAATGCAATTAGGGCACTGAGATGGGCGGAGAATCGATTTCCACCATTTGTTGATTTAAGAGCAGACGCAAGTTCCTTCTCCTCTTCCGCTTCCTTGCGAAGCCAGATTTCTAACACTTTCTCCATGCTGCCAGCTGTTAGGTAGCAAAGAGTCGCCGCCAGATGCCTCGCGTCTGTATCGGGCGATCCACCCTTCAAAATCGCCTTTTCGGCTTCAAGCTCCATCCGCCTACCCAAGAGTGCCGCCAGATCAGACACATCTTCGGTCCTTGCGTATGTGCATATCAAAACAAGAATGTCCTTCCAAGTGTCGTTCTCAAGAGTCACAGCCTCCACAATCTTTTTCAAATCGCCCCCCACCACAGCCTCCAATATTCTTAGGTAGCTCTTTTGTGTTGCAACCCTCCGGAAGTACTGGTTCCGCGTTCTAGTGAGCAAATCAGCTCCACCGCTCACAGCAAGAGCTAAAGCATCGGCAAGGCGATCTGCGGCAAGGCAAGTCTGGACGGCTGTTTCAAAATCACCGGTGACCAGTGCACGAGCCACTATTGTGTCAACAGCATCCTCTTTATCCCCCTCACCGGACTTCACACCTGATGTGAGAGTTGCAAGCGAGGTTGGGTATAACTTGAATGGGCTCGGCGGTGTCACAATACCCTGATCAGTCTCAAGTGGTCCTCGTGCGTCAAATGCCGTTTCGCCTGCTTTATCTTCCGCGAAAAAAGCCTCGACACCCTCTGAAGCTGCTCCATTAACGGCGGTGGGACTTCCGTGGCCATCCCCTTGTTGTTCCGATACGGCTCCTCCGCCACTCACACCATTCACTTCGTCGACGAGGTTCAGTTTCTTCAGCAAGGCGAGCAAATCCTGATTCGGCTTCATGGATCCGTCAAATCCGAGATATTCAACCAGCTTTTTCCTCGGTGACTTCTCAAATAGAAGTTTGAGGAACTTCCAGACTTCTCTATCATTGTCCGATCCTTGTACTGCCGCAATGCGTTCATCACACAATAGGGAGAAAGACGTAACATCGTCAGAGCTGATGACCTCTTCAAGGCGGGAAGCCCTGCGAACAAAATCGAGCTCCGTAGTCATCGTCTTCACAGAGACTACTCCTTTCTCAATGGTAACCAATTTGCCTCCATAACCCCAAGCGACGGAGCATGGTCTCCGCATCCACTTCGGAGGTTGTTTAAGAGCAAAGGATACCGAGGACTCCGAATGCACGTTGTTAACAGCGAAGGGATCGTCGTTCACTGTTACAGCAGCTTTTGGTGGCCCCCCTTGGTGTTCGTCTGTACCCTGAATGGAGTGCACTTTTATCTTCCCATCAAAACTCGCAGTCGCGAGTAGATCAGGATTCCGTGGACACCATTGCACATCAAAGGGCCAGTTTTCGGTAAAGTCCAAATCGCCGAGAATTTCTCCCTTTGTAGGGTTCCACACGATGGTACGATTATCCTTGCCGCAAGATACGAGGAGGTCAGTGTCACGTGGGCACCAAGCCACGGAAAGAATGCCTTTGTTGTGTCCCGTGAGCACCTGAAAGGTGCCAGAAGGTGAAATCATAAAGTGGATCAAAGAACTTTATCAACACACCTTTTCTGGTGCACGCGCATTTCTAAGGTCCCACAAGTGTATCGCAGGGTTAAGATCATCATCGGAGGAGGTGATGATTTGTGTTGCCTTGAATTGAAATGGTTTAGAACTCGAAACCTTTCCGGTCCGAAAACACAACTTACAACGTCAGGGTTCCATGTTATTCCCGTAATCGCTTTCCTCCCACCAGGATGTGCGAGTTGCATGAGCTCTCGTTTATTCTTGAGGTCCCAGACCACGGAGTATCCGTTGTTGGAAGCAGTGGCGAGAATGTGCGCCACTTGTCGGTTCCAGGAGACAGCAGTTATATCCTCCAGGCGCTGCGATCGTGTACCTGGATGATATGGTGTTGATGGGTTGTTGAGATCCCAAATTACAACCTATTTCCCAGTGGCGGCAACCCATGAAAACGTGACAACACAAGTATGATGGTTCGCATCAATCAGAAATTCATACCTCGCCATCAACTCCTCCAGAGGCGAGCAAGTGAAGAAACGGATTGAAATCTAGACCTCGAACGGGGCCACTGTGCGCTGCATTTCTCAAAATAAGGGAATCTGGAGAGCCTTCTACAACCGCCTTTGCATCCCAAAGCGCGAGCTCTCCATTCTCCAGTCCCCCCGCAATAACGCCGTATGCCTTCCCTTCGCTCGTAAAGTTACCCCAAGCAAGTCGGTTGAACCTTTCGGTGGAGCGTGAACACGTGTGGAAGTGAAACGAGATGGAGGAATTCAAATACCTTGCTGGCGCTGGGCTAGAACCCAATTTCTCCATTTCGGAACCTCCTCCGCCAAGGGAGAGGTCGAAAATTTCTAGCTCTGTCTCCGTGTTGAACGATGCATCGAGAGCACCCGCAACTGTTCCCGTCACGATAAGTGGCAAATGATTTCCTGGCGACCACGCAAACGTGGCCGTCCTGTCAAGATGCCGAACATGCATCGTCAATGGCTGAATGGGATTTCAATCGCCAACACCTGGGCTGGCACCTGCCACAAGTAATGTAATATGTAGTGTAACATTAAATGTAATTAGCGTAAGGCTCTGAACAACTTTGGAGTCCTCCCTTCTTCCTTTCCTTCTTCTGCGAAGCAATTTTATGGTTGCTTGCGGTTGGAGGCTCATCCGTGTGTGAGCAGGTCAAAATGATCAGGCAAGTTCGAGATACAAAAGGATTCTGTGATGTCGGTGTATGAATATCAATGTATTCTCCGCTTCGACATGCAGCTGTTCTTGATTTGTGATCCGGGGATAAATATGTCGTTTCACGCAAGCCGTCACCACCAAAGATGTATTTTGTAACTACTTCGCCTTTGCGCCGCGAGCCTTCCCACCTCGTCCGCGCGGGGCTCCACTGCTTGTCCCTTTGGCGGACTTCTTTTGCACAACATACCGATCTTTCTTGAGTGCCTCCGTGGGAGCTTCCTCCCCATCAGCGTCATCGTCCTCTTCTCCTCCTTCGCCCCCATCATCGGACACAGTCTCATCATTGTCGATGGCATCTTCAATGTCCTTTAAAGTTTAGGGCAGTCGTGAGAATACTTGAACAGAAGTGGGAATGCAAAGTCGTCGATAGACGAACCGGTTTGGATTCCGCCTTGCCGCCCTTCCCTTTGGTTGGGGCTGAAATCAGGAAAGGCATGGGGTGGGAAGCGTTATTGTATCTATAGCGGGGAAGGTGCCACATTTAAAGCTTGGCATCACACCAGTTTTGTATTTTCACTTACGTTCTTGTGAACTGACTCTTGACACTCGTGGTGACGCTCTTAGTGACGTCTTCACCCAGATGCAATTCCATAATACTGGTCCAATCGTCCTTAGTGAGCCAATATTCGTCGAGGAGTTGAATCACTCTGGCTATACCCTCCTAGAGACCCATAGAGAAGTACGCAAAAATGCATCCAGCAAATCAAATGGAATGAAAACCTACACTACCAGCATCAAGAAGCGGCTTCGACAACGTCGGCACAAACGCGGGAAGGTATGAATCACGAAACTCCAGTTTATCACAGGAAACGTGCGTCCGTGTATGCATTTGAAGCTCCTTCAATTGGCGGTACGCCTTACTGGACTTCGACATGTTTCCCAAGACACTTTTGTTCGACAAAATAATCAGCTGTTTTATAAGGCATAAATGAAATTCTCTCACCTGGTAAACGCAGGCTGCGGAGGGTTCCCAGCTGCACAAAATGAAGGACATACACAAGATAAAACTGCGTGAACTGGCATCAGTCCCCAATTATTCATGCTGAGGGGCAAAGGGTTTGGTTTGAGCGTGTCTCAAATGGTTGGATAATGACATCACCTGCGCATCGCAGAGCTGACCAGGTCTCCCGCTATGATACAGTCCGCAGCTTCCGACAACATTTGTATCGTTTTTAGATCTTTTCTGGCCCCTGCAAGACCAGCTGCCGACTGTGGTGTTGCTCTTACGTAGTTTTCCTTTGGGCGATGCACGCTAAAAGTTCCAACGCTACAAATTACGAAAACTTGTGCCACACACCTGTATCATTAGTGGAAGAAGGTCGTAATTCATGAAATAATAGTCGATCTTTTCCGACAGCGTGCTTTTGACGTATTTTTGATAGTCGAGTAGATTGGCGGTTAGTGTGAATGGTGACAATTCTACTATTGACGATCGATCGGCAGATTTTCCGCTGGGGTTCGACAAAGAGGAAAGACCCCGTTATTCAAAATTTTAAACTAATCTGAAAAACTACTCACATTGCCTTTCCCTGGTCAAATGACATCTTGCTGGAGGACAAGCGATAGGTAGACAATTGGTTGATGACTTGTCGAATGTCGTTCTGTGCAAGCTTCGCGAGCTCCTCAAGTGTGTTGATCTGGACTTGAAGTCCTTCACTGTAATTTCAAGAAACTTAAGCTGACTGAGCCAAACAAATGAATCATCGACGCACGCTTGACATATTTGAAGCATACGCTTTGCAATCGTGCCAGGGAGGGGTCTGAAACAGCCAGTGTAACGACAGGTTTGGCATTATGGAACCACATCTCACCTGGTAAACTTCACATCCATGCAATAGTTTACCAAAGATCTTATCTTTTTGTCCTGGCGATCATTGCAAATGCAGATGATGGGTATCTAGCATTGTCGCGAGGCGCTTTGAAAACTTAACTCCCATATCGCAAAAGGACTCCTTACTTTGGTTTTCTTGATCAACTGAATCAACTCCTGGCTTCCGCCGCGATCTCCACCGGACATACCGTCCACCTCGTCCATTATGAGAACTTGTTTCGCACCGGTATGACCATGTGCAGTTAAGCTCTAAAGATCGCGTATGTTATATGATATCGCCATTGAAGAAAGTTCAGTTGCATCTCACGGAAGCCTTTCCTGCCGAATCACCAATATGCCAGTACTCTGACAAGACGTGAGACCCAATTATTTCCGATACACGATCCTGGAAAATGACAACGAGAAGAGGTTATCAATGCTATGTTTCGACAAAAGAAGTCGTCACCTGCAAACTCTTCTTGCTCCGCGTGTCACTTGCATTGAACTCGATTGGTTCAAACCCTTCTTCCTTTGCTACTACGTGAGCACATGTTGTTTTCCCGATTCCCGGTGGACCCGAGATAAGAATTGCGCGATAGGCAGAGATAGAGTCTTTGGTTTTACCAGGAAACCCAGCCTGGCGGTTCGTCTCCCTATGAATTGGTCTATAGTTCGCAAACTTGCCTGGCTGTCGCGGAATATCCACGTGCTCACCAGTTTTTCAACCAGGCCTTGAGAGTATCGACCCCTTTCTTGTTTCCGATAATGTCCTCGGATTTTTTGGGCGCCCATCTATCCGTCCACAGCACTGAGCTCGCATCGGGTGCAGATTTCTGGCCACCATGCAACCTTTGGGTCTTGGGTTGTGCAGGCATTGACTCCTTCTTTTTTCCTGTCGCCTTGGACTTTCCTTTCGCCCCCGACGTTTCGTCCGGGAACGACCCTTTGCCGGGTAGAGTCCGCACTAGTTCAAACAGGCCGTCTTCGTCGATCACTTTGACACCTTTGGTACGAGCTTCTTCAACTTTTTTCTCCCCAGGGTCTTGACCTGTCACGAGATAGCTTGTTCTACCCGAGACAGCTTCGGTCACTTTACTGCAACACGCCATGTACAACAGAGATCAATTTTATTTCGGGAACAGGACCAAATTGAATAACTTACCCTCCGTGTCGTTTGACGAGGTCTTTCGCGTCTTCTCGCGAAATTGAACTGAGCTCACCGGTAAAAACAATGGTGAGTCCCCAAAGGCAGTTTTCTTCTCCCGATGGAATATCCTTCGATCCCAAAGCGCTTGGACCGGAGCGATTTTTGTAGGCAAAGTACCTGCGCAATCACGGTTTACGTCTCGTCGCAGAGAAGAGAAGAAATCTACAAACCCTTGCTTCTTTGCCTGTGCAGAACTTCCTGCGCTCGACTCCACGTGCACCGAGTCTTCTTGGCTGCTCGACAATGATACCACTTTCTCCTGGGACATCTCCACATCCGCGCTACCTGCCGTAGAGGTTTCAAGATTCTCAACAAGCTTTACGGGCGATTTATGTGGTGGAGGCTTCGCCGCATCCAGATCCAGGTCTTCATGCTTTCGTTTCTCGGGAGTTTTTGTTATACCCATCTCGACTGTCGCTTCAGTGTCATGCATTTCTTGGTCCACATTTTCCACAACTTTGAACGTTGATGCAGGAGCAGTTGGAGATTTGGGCTTTGATGGCGATGATTTCGGGGCAACAGATGCTCCCTGTAGTTGGTGAGATTATGTACATGGTTTCACAATGAAAGTACCCACTTTGTTCTGCACCTTCTCAACCTTTGCCGTCTTCTCCGACTTTGCTGCGGATGAGCGAGATCCGAAAAAATCACCCGGGTCAACTACTTCACGTTGTTTCTTCTTGGGGGTTTCCGTTTTGAGCTTCTTCGGCCTTACACCTTGGTTCATAAACTGTAGAGCTCATGAAGGAAAAATAACATACTTGGGCTCTAAGGCATCATCATGTTCCGCATCTCTCTTGAACCGTTGGTCCGATTTCGCAGGTGATTGTGTTGATTTCCTGAGCCAAACACGAATTCGACGCGCATAAGTCCGAAAATGTTGAGTCCTAACATGAACCTGCTTGATACTTACTCAGGGAGCACTTTAACGTCATCCTCGTCGTCTGTACATTTGATGACCAATGTTTTACGAACGTCTCTTTCACAGCTCATGCTCGAGCAGAACGTGAGAAAACAAGCCTCACCTGAAATCACAGTCTCGCTCGTATTAGCAGCAGCAGACTTTGTTCCAGCTGATTTGGCTGTCTTGATGTGGGAAAAGGAGTTCAACAAACAGCAGCAAGGCCCACCGACGAGGTCGACGAAGGATCGTAAATAAATTCCATCGAGCATGGACATAGAAACGGTCCCATCAATGAAACAGTGGAACCAAGTTCGAATCGAAGGAGCAATGCAACCACAGGATGCTTCACCTCACTTACCCTCCCCTCATTCTTTTTCCCTTTACCGGTCGCCCCCGATGGTCCAAAAAAGCGGCGGATGTCCATTATCTGTCTCCCTGAACCACGGATGGAGGGTGAGGGATTCGATGTCCGACTAAACTGTGGTCAATACGAAGCCGGTTCTTTGAGCTCTCACTTCGGGATGGACCTTGTATTGGATAAATTGCGGTTGCTGAACTATGTCAAAGGATTCTGCAGACCCAGGTGCTGTCATTCATTCAATTGCGCACGTTCTTCCATGTGTGATACTCGTTGAAACCAACGCCAGGAAGTTCCCACCAATCACGAGGGCCTACTTTGTCATACCAGCGGCAAATCTCAATGAACAGTTCTTTTACTTCACGTCTTTGTTCTGCTGGCTGGCAAATCGCGCAGGCGTTTCCATGGAGGAACCGCAGCAGTTTGATGATCCAAATGCTACTGCCGCAATCCTCAGTGCGTTGGCTCTCTCGTTTAGTAAAACGCTCTATCAAGCTTTAGTTGAACGTACTCCGATGATAGTAAACGTCCTCAAGTCCCTTAACATAACCTTCGACTATGGACCAATGAAACTGAAGCAACCGTACGGTCCGGCGATCGCCTACGTACTGAACGGCCTCACAGACAAAGCACTTCAGTCAAGCGGCTTTACTTTTAAAAGGCCGCTCCACAAAAACGACGAGTGCGTCTTCACATGCGCCCACATTGTTCGAAATCGGTCTCGCGAAAAACGAAGAGTTCCGCTTTTTTTCCAGCTATCCCGAGGAGGCTGAAGTGGACGTGGAAGCAGAAGTTACCACTGACGCCATCGATGAACAGATCATTGCCAGCGTAGACAATGAAACAGATGATACCGAATCCAGTCATTTGACACTTCCTGGGCGAATGTACGTACATGCTTACATCGACTTACGAGGACCGTTTTACACACGTTATGCCCAGCCCCGACTCACAGATGACTTCGAAAGCCGACCCCACTCTTTGGCATTCCGAGGTTGAGCGTGTCACCCCGTCCCTTAAAATACTGATTCCCAATGACAACAAAGATTGGCGGGCACATCTTGAACAAATGAAGACAACCGAGCAGGTACTACTGCTTGCTCAGTGTCCTAAGTGACCTTTACTCCTCACACCTTCAAAGGCAATAACTTCCTCGTTCTCGGACGCGAAATCGCAACTAAGCCGATTGCATAATGAAATTTCCACGAGTCTTGAAAAAATTTCTAGTCGTGAGAAGTACATCAATGCTCAGTTTGGGTCCCAGGCGAGTCTTCGCATAACTTCCTCATTCCATTAGTTGGCTGACGCAACGTTTTGGCAGGTAGATGAATACCGAGTCATCAGTGAACAGATATCCGACGTCAAGCAAAAATTAAATATTGCAAACAGCACTGTCGGTGGACTTGCAGATGAACTCGCACGTGTGACCGAGGACTTGGATGCAATGAAGGTATGATCGAAGCGCACTCAGCGACCAAGTAACATGTGGGCCTGCTAAAGTGTCATTACGTAGGCCCGCATGGATGAAATAGGCAGCGGGATGACAGATTCGAAACCTCTTATCAATATAAAGCAGGCACTCATTCGGATCAAAGTAGGGGCATTTTTCTGATATCGCGTTGAGGAAGCCAGGCTGAGACTAACTCAACTTCCAGGCCGAAATCAAACAGTTTGACTTACGAATTGGGGTCATCAATCACCAGGTTTTCGCACATCGGCTCGCACAGAGGGGCACATCGGGTCCATATCAAGCAGCAATGGCATGAAGCACATTTACATAGTGTTGAAATCCCCAGTGTCATATAAATTTCACGGCAATATACAAGAATATGTGAATACTTCAGGTCAACCATCTATCGGGCTTGCGTCCTTGACATATCTGCGTTCGACTTGCGAACGTCATTGAGCGATTTTTTACTCAAACTTGCATTTGATCGGCGAGTTTCGCTGATTTTCGAGTTCTCCGCTTTCTGGCAGTCCTGGTGAGAGTGTCGTGAACCTTTGCTGAGATCTTGGTTTGAGCGTGTGGGGGAGCGAGAAATCGGTGCAGATGGCGCTGGTAATGGACTTGGTGGCTTCGTGCTCGCAGGTCGACTCGGTGGCCTGGGTGTGGGTGTTGCGGGTTGTGGGGTTGCCACTGGGGAGGGCTCCAGGGGAAATGCTGAATTGTGTACAGGGCAAAGGGTTGTGAAATTTTCTTGGCTTGAGCACTTGAGCAAGCACAAATATCACTCACGTGGTAATACAACCTCCGTGGCTGCAGACATTGGGCCATTTTCCTTCTCTCCTACCAATGCAGCCGCGAAAAAGTACCGCATTCCGGGTTCCAAGTGCTCTATCGTGACTTCACCGGCTTGCTGCAGAGGAATGCAGCTTGCCTCAACTACCACATCGTTGTGCAGTTCCGGGTCATGCGAAGACACTAACTTCACGCCAACCACTCGTGGTTGTAGCGTAAAGTACGTCGGCAAATCATCAAAACGAAGAGTCACGGAAGTAGGAAGAATTTGCACAATTGATGGAACATCGGGAGGTGGCAGTTCATCGTCTATCGGTAAGGAAGTTTCCACATCATCTGTTTTGTAATAAAGTGGGACTGCACTCACCCAACGTGACTTCGTCACTTTCATCACTCCATCCACTCTGTCCGACACAGTTGCACGCCTGAAGCTGAAACACGTACGTGGAGCCTGGTTCCAACCCTTCGTTCACATACGTAAACTCCCCGGCAACTTTCGTCGTCTTCTCGGACACTTGAACAATATCTTCGTGCACACTCGAATGATCGGTAGAGCCCTCTTCTGGTGTGGCTAGATTCATTCTGGATGCGGAGATCCGCACACGCTTGACCATTAGGCGATACGACGTAATGTCGGATCCACCGTTTGGAGATGTGATGGTGAAAACCTTCGCCGACGTTGAAGAGAGGTGCTTAACACGGGGCTTTGCGGGGGTGTTGGGTGGTAGGTCTGGGCACTTCTATGGTGAGCGGTCACTTGTAACCTGCAGCATTAAATCAGGTACTCACCAATAAAAACCTTATCGCACATTTCACTCCTTGGTCCTTCTCCAAGCTCGTTTACCGTGGAAACGGCGAACCAATGTGACACGAGAGGTGTCGGGTCTGGGTACAACCATTCCTCCGATTCAAACCCGACGGTCCCCACCACGACCGCATCCCGCATATCAGACCTGCAAGAGTGATATACTCTGAAGTTTGTGCATCTTGTCCCCCCGTTATCCACCGGAAGATTCAACGTCAGAGTAACCGAAGCGGGGTTGTGCGCCACACGGATGGCAGGTTTTGGAGGAGCCAACGGTAGAATATCTGATTTGAACAGTGCACTTTAGCGTGACCGTCCACCAGTCATTGACGTTTCACTTTCACACTCACCGACCAGGATCGACTCAACTCTGGAAGGTGTCCCTTCAATGTCTGCTTTCTTCGGTACAAGATGGAAGTAATAATAGCGTCCAGTTTCAAGGTCGCACACATCTACAAGCGTTGTCACAGTTGAGGGAGGTGCAGTTGTTACTTCTGCAGTCGACGTGCTTGTGGTGGCCGATTTCTTTTCCGCCATGTTCTTCTCTTCTTGTTGGGCTTGATCGGCGGCGCTTCCATTTTCATGTTCGTTCCGGTCTTCATTGGAGCTATCAAGACGTGCGGCAACCCCGTTTACATCGGTCGAGAGGTTTACGCTCGCGAGTTCATTTTCATTTTCATTTTCTGGGACCAAACCAGTGTCGGTGATGGGAGTATTGTTTCGCGGAGTCCCAGGGGTAGCAGACCCTGCTCCGGCCAACTCCATCACTGTACGCGCGCTGACTACTACCGATTTGACATTGTCAATAATTCGTGGGTCTGTTGAATACTGAACCACGATTTCGTCAAAGTCGATATCTGTTCCAAGAGTCGGGAGCACCAGCTCTGCGACGACGGTCGTGGGAGAGCTTACGCTCAATTTCGGTGGTAGAACACGGGGCATTTTTTCTGATTGTGGAGGGTTAAAGTCATCTTCCTTCATAGGAAAAACGAACGTCCTCCTCACGGTGAGTGGTTATAAGCCTGTTGAACTCTGCCTGCTCTTTCTCCCGCTTCTGACAAAGCTTGCAAATACGATGCATTGCGTTGAAGCGATATATAGACAGGGATGCAATCTGTTTGTCTTTCTCCTGCAAGTGTGAGGTATCAGTTGGCAGTGAGAACACGTCCGGAAGAGCTTCACGATACCAACGCGGATTGCTTCTTCAAGCTCAGCTATTAGATCTTGCGCGCTTATCCGTTCCTCACCGTAGGTGTGAATGATGCCCCTCAAACTCTTGTTTTCAGTGCCGAGGTTGCGTTCCAAAAGATCAAGTTTCTTTTTCAAGTCCTGATATGGAACTGAAACGTCCACAAATCGACCTCTTTCGAACGAAGTTCGTCGCGCACTTACAGTCTTATTCCCTTCCAACTCGTCGATCTTCGCCTTTGCTGTCCGAAGCTCCTCCGCGAGCTGTTCCTTTGTGGCCAAGTCCTTTGCCGCAATGATGGCTTCATTGCGCTCGTTCACCTCGCGGAGTTTCTGCATTTTTTCTCCATAGGTTCGAATCTATGGAGGCAACTCGGGTGTCATTGTCATCCTTGACCAACAGTCTCGGCAAACGCAAGCCACCGACCTGTCTCCCATCAGCTGCATGCATTTGAAAATATTGCTTCAGTTTCGCCTGTATGCATTGCGCACCCATGTCAGACGAGGTCGTGCGATCATGCATCAACCCGTATTCCGTTCACCTTGAGACCGGCAATTTCCTCCCTCAATCCCCCAATCATACGTGGCGCATCATCGGCAGCTGACTCCAGGGCCTCGATCTCCCGTGTCTGGCGGCGTTCCGTCTTCCGGATCGAAAGAAGGTAAGCTCCGAGCGCGCGTCACCACGCAGCACAACAAGGGCCGCCAATCACCTGCTTCAGGAGTGCGATCTCGTGTCTCAAGTGTATCATATCCGCGTCCTTTTGCCTCACGGTCGCCCGGAGCTTCTCCATCTCGTGCAGGGCGTAATTTGTCGCGTCGTTCCCAGGATCCCAATGTACCGTCGTCGCCGCGGCGGGCATCTTCAACCCAACGGCATATGGGAGGGGAGCGTGGCGACTTGCGCTTCCGAAATATGTCGCTGGATAGGGGGCATCCATTTTATTTGATGGGGTGACAAAAGTGACTGAATATCCACCATCGGGCGGCACCAACATCCATAACTATATGTATCTCACACTCTATATATCCAATCTTTGTTCATACGTTTGCTCATCTTGGTCACTCTCGACGCCCGAATCATTTCCTCACTGGGCGCCGCCAATGTCTTCGAATCCTGCCTCCTCACCTCACGCTTAAATCGCCTGCTCTTAAACCCCATCAAGTCCGTTGGGTCCTCTTCGTACTTGTCCACCAGCCGGCGCGAGTCGTACCCGGGCAGGTCGATGGGGAACCGACCCCGCTTGAGAAGTAGTTTGTAGTGCGACATCCAGTCGGGCCAAAACAGTTGGCGTTCCGCAACAACCGTCCGAAACTCGTCCCGTTCCCAGTACAGCGACGGCGGGTAAGCGCCTGCAACCGTGGTGGACTGATTTGTTTCAACCCTCGCATTCTTAGTCGCCCCAGTCATTCTAGCGAGCGCCTTATCGTTAGCTTTTTTGAGACCTTCGCCGTGTTCATTCAACACCTCGCACAAGTGCGACACCCGATCCCGAATGTCGTCAGGGACCGCGTACGGTCGAATTGACAAGATGGGCTGCTCCTCCCCCTCCGTTGCAGTTTTCCCCTCGGATTCCAGCAACATTCGAGACGGGACTTTATATATTGGGTATCGATAGCTGGCGATGGGGAGGGGTGGTGCGGGCTTCCGGGAAAGGACCAACTCTTGAAGATGCTTGGCGAGGTCGAGCGAGGGGATTCCTACGAAAGCGCACGCCCGTCCAGCATGTGTCAGTGTGAGCCTTGGAGCACTGTGGGGCCGAAGACGCCCGGGGGAATGCAATCACCTGTGAGAACCACAAATGGAACCCAATGGTCCGGTCGAATCGAATGTGAGGGCCAATGCTCGCCGATTTGTTTATATAGATGGGGCTGGAGGGCGGGGGGAGACGAGATGAGCAGAGGGAAACGGTGAAGATCGGGGAAGAGGATTTTTCAACCGGCCATCCACACCACGTCGCACAGGAACTCCACGGGCACGAACCTTCAGGATGTAGTTTGTCGACAGGAGAACTTTCGATGTGAGCACATTCCGGAACAAGTACAGATTGGGCATTTTGTGGTTGGGCAGCCTGACGAAGACTTCGGTCATTCCCCACGGACGGCTGAATTTGACGCGCGTTCTCCACGCATCACCTAGTCATCATGCAGCAGAAGCTCCACGCAACAAAGCCACCCCTTCCGTCTCCCCGCCGCGAAATCCCAGCCCCATCATCGCCGTCCCGAATTCCCATCCTCGGCGCTCGTCCTGGAGCATCCCCACCACGCGCGACTTTAACCCCAACGAAATGGTCATCTATCTCGAGAATTCTCGACGTGAATGAAATGTCAAGCCCCGTGCCACCACTGCCTGTTCGTGCCGGGTCAGATGAGACGCTGGTTGGTGGGGACGGCGCTCAACCTCCTCGCGAGACCCAGATTCACACACCCCGTAAGTAAAGAAGAGGGAGCCACGTGCTTCACTCCCAGTCTCACGAGACTGTGTATGTACACGCGTAGCGTCCTCCTATCGTCCCCCCGCCCGCGAGGATATCAGCGACGTTGAGTCTCTGTTCTCCGACAAGCACGACAACGACGACATCGACGACGAAGACGACGCGGACGACATTTTTGACAAGTCTCGCAAAAAGATGCAACAGGAGGACTCCAGGCTGAAAGCCGCCCTTGCCAGAGAGCGGCGGGAACTTCGTCGCGGCGCCCAAGCAGAGCGGAACGGCACGAGCAGCACGCGTGACCGTGATGGCTGCGTAGGAGGGATTGATTTGGGCGAAGTGAACATGCGTTGCGAAGAAGCACTTGATAACCTCAGACGCATCGTTGGGGAGCTCAAGGATTCGACCGAGCGCACGGCGACCAGCGAGCTCTTGCTGTCCAAGACGCGCAGACTGGCGAACAAGCTCAGGCAGTCGGATGCGCAATTCTACGCCAAGCACGGTCTTCACAAAACCCGCGCTCGGTTCCCCTCCCTCTCCCCCGACCGCGAAAGCAGAGTAAATTCCCAGCGTCACGGGCACCGAGAACGTCCACACATGTTATCCTCAAGCATCCTCACTCGCAGCGTCAGGACCTCCCTGGACCTCCTAAGCATGGAGGTGAAACACATCCGGGACGACGTCATCAACATGTCAGCCCGCCTCGAGCGCCTGGCAGAGTCTGTAAACTTGGCGCTGCAACGTGACTGGGAGAACGAAGGAAACGCCACCATGCACTCCCCGTCATGGTGGGGGTGGAATGTATTCTTCATGATTGTTCTGCTTGCGGTTGCGGGGTGCATTGGGTGGGTGGTATGTAGTGGTGAGGACATGAGAACGTGTGATGTTGGTGCTTTGGGGGATGTGGAGAAGTGGGGTGCCCTGTTGTCTGTTGTCGGTGTGATGGGGTGAAGTGGGACGTGTGGGTCCAGGAAAGGCAGGGGTGCGGGGAAGGCTGGTTACGTACTGGACATTTACTTGGACAGTTCCATCACGAAACACTGGTGCCAACGGCCTGGTGCCTAGGCTCAGTGACGGTTGTTGTTCCCCAACACACACCCCGACACTAGACACATCACTCCCAATCTCATAGTTTCCAATTTTCCAAAATACACAAACGCGCTCTACACACTACACCGCCGCCGTGACGTCTATTCATCAGGGGGCGCCTCAAACTCCTCCTCCTTCACCCGACTCGGCTTCCGATCCCTATCCTCTCGTCCACCCCGATCCCTCTCCCTTCTCTCGTCGCGGTCACGGTCGCGGTCACGGTCCCGCCGATCGCCTCGGTCCTCCCGCTCGCGGTCCCTCTCACCCCTGTCACCCCTGTCACCCTTGTCGCCCCTATCACCCCTATCACCCCTGTCGCTCCGGTCCGCCCTGTCCCCCCTATCGCCGCGCTCGCCTCTTTCCCTCTCTCTGCGTTCATCCCGCTCCTTATCCCTGTCCCCCCTGTCCCCCCTGTCGCCTCTCTCGCCCCTGTCTCTGTCCCTATCTCTTCTGTCGCGATCACCCCTGTCGCGGTCGCCCCTATCGCCCCGGTCGCCTCTGTCTCCTCTGTCACGATCGCGCCTGTCGCGCGAGCGCGAGCGGGAATCGCGCTTCTTGGGGTCGCGCAGCATCCGGATGGACTTGCGCTGCGAGTCGAACAGCTTTCGCGCCACGCGGGACGAGACTTCTTTCAGGTGCATGAAGTTGCAGAAGCCTGGGTGGCGCGTGGGAGAAGTGAGGTGTAAGTGGAGGTATGGTGCGGGAGGGGGTTTGGGTGGAAATGAAGTCAAGGGGTATTGGCAAGTGGGGCGAGGCGAGGAGCATATGAATAACCACGACGTACCTCCACGACCACACTAGTGTCAGAAAAGCAAACAAGAAAGCGGGGTGGGTAAATGGGTGGGTAAATGGGTGAATGGGAAAGGGGACACGGCACACATGTTAATTGGACTCGGCATTTGGGATTGACACACACGACAGGATCACGCACCTCTCCATTCTCGTACTGGCGGCAGCAGGCTTCGCGAAAGTCCGTGACGGGGGACAGTTCGGCGTACAGGGGGCGGCCTGGGGACGAGCGGTGACGTGAGGGAGGTGGGAACGTTGAGTAGTGCGTGAGTGGCACAGAAGGGGAAGAAGGAGAAATGGAAGACGTACCGGCGTAGAATCTGTTGTTGAGACCGTCGACGGCCTTCTGGGCGTCCTCTTCGTAGCGGAAGCGGACGTAGACGTTTCCGACCTGGAGTGTGATTGATTCGCGTTGGGAACAGATGATGAGACGTTGAGGTGTTGGAGAGGGGGAGAAGCATGAGAAGATGGATGATGTTGGAAAGAGTCAGGAGTGATAGTGAAGATTGAATAAGAATGAAACGAGTCAAGACGGATCGTTTATGGCATTAGAAGTGAGGTATTGCGGATAATGAAGCGAGTGAGAACGGATAGTGAGGTTAGAGTTAGGATAGGTAGTAAAGATAATGAAAGAGTCAGAACGGAAAGAAAGCGATGACAATTGGGATAGGTTTGAGTAATACGAAACGGGTGAGAATGAGAGCACGGGTAGAAAACTCGCGCCAAGACACTGACCAGGTGCTCGCCAACGTTATCGCAGACATTCATCTCCTCAATCTCTCCGTACTTTGCGAGCTCGACAAAGATGTCCTCGTAGAAGAGGTCAAAGTCCTCCTGCAGGGCCTCCTCTGTGATGACGCCGTTTGCCGGGTTGAGGGAGGGGTTCTGGTAGAGCGAGGGCACGAGGACAGTCTGGGAGAATGTGGGCTTGACGTGCTTCCTGGAGCACCTGTCGCCGTGTCTGCATGCGCCGATCTTGAAGTAGAAGGAGCAGTTTACTTTGTCTTTTTCAGTTCCGTAGATGGAGGCGAGATGCTTTTGTTGGTATGGAGGGAGGGGGGGTGAGTGAACGAGCGGCAGAGGAGAACAGAGTGGGAGTGGAGTGCGGGGAAGCGAGAGGAAACGGGGAGAATGGGGAAGAAGAAAGAAAGAACAGGTGAGAGGAGAGAGCGATAAGTGAATTCCAGCGATGTGATTACCTCCGCCATTGTTGATTGAAATGGAAGATGAAACGGGAGTTTTTGTGGGATGGGGAAGGTTTCGTGATGTGCACAGCGCAGGTGTGCCAGATACCTTGTGGGCTGCCCATCCAGTCAGCGCACTCTACTGCCCCACCCACACTCCTCTCCAAATGGACGCACCGCCGCCCTCTGCAGATCCGTCTCCGTCCTCGCGCACGCCCTCGCACGCCGATCCGTCGCCCGCCGTCGCACCTCCCCCGCTCGCATCTCCGCAGCTCGACGTTCTGCCCCCGCTGCCATCGTCGCTCGCTCAGCCACACAGCCAATCCGTGTCCTCGCCGCACCCGCCGGGCATCCAGGAGAAGGCAGACTTCGATGCGGTCTTCCGCGCGGCGCAGAATGAGTACGCTACCACCGCGGAGCTGCTCCTCGCGGACGACAACCTCGTCAAGCTCCGCGCAGAGTACGACAAGATGCACAGAGCTATTCTTCGCTCGCGCGCGCACTCGGACGCGCTGTTTGCCCAGCAGGCGAATCTGCACGAGGAGTACTCTGCAAACCTGGTGTCGACAGAACAGGCTCAGCGGTCCTCGGCGCAGGACCAGGAGACCATCAAGAACCTGCGCCTGCAGATCCGCAAGGCCGCAGACATGGTCGAGTCCTCGGCCAAGCGCGAGGAGGCATTCAAGGAGGAGCTACGTCAGCTGCGCCAGGACGTCGCCAACCTGCACGCCACGCTGAAGCAGGGCGTCGGCCTGAGCGTGATTCAAGAGCGCACACTGACGGAACTTCTGCAGGCCAAGGAGCAGTCCGCGAAAGAACTCGAGGACGAGTTGGAGAAGATCACTCGTCTACGCACATCCATCTCGGACGCCTCTGAGCGCATCCGCGTGGCCGACACGGACAAGCGGCGGCTTGAAAAAGAAATTCTTGAGTTCAAGGACCATAACCTGCAAAAGAAGCAGGAAATCGACAACGAACTTCGCAACAAGGACCGTCTCGAGCGCGACGTCAAGGATCTCCGCGCCGTCGTGTCGGCAAAGACCCAGGAGGTCAAGACCCGCCAGGACTCGGTCAACCGCGCCGCCGACGACATCACCATCCTCGAGTCCCAGATCCGCGCCCAGCGCATGTCCCTCGCCAAGACCCTGCAGGATCAGGAGCTCCTGGGCGCCCGCACCATCAAGCTGCAGCAGGAATGTGACGAGCAGCTCGTCCTGGCCACCCAGCTGCTCGAAGAGAATGAAGCCACGGGCAAGGAGTACCGTGCCCGCGAGGCAGATTTGGCGCGCACGAGGGGCGAGGTGCGCAAAGTGGACCGCGTGCGCGACGCGCTTGTGCGCAAGAATAGAGCCCTGGAGGATCACAAGCAAGACGCCGAATCGGAGCGAAGGCAGCTCAAGGAGCAAACCGAGGCGGCCATGGCGCGAATCGGGGAGCTCAAGGGTGCCATCGACACCGACAAGAAAATGGCCGACGATCAGCGCAGGGAGCGCGAGATGCTGCGGGACCAGTTGAAGCGGACGGACGCGGAGCTCGCCAAGCACACGTCCGTGTCACTTTTGCTAACGACAACGCGACACAACCTTGAGCTGGAGATCCAGCGGTGCAAGGCCGAGACAGGCGATGTGGCGCGGCTGATCCGGTCGGTGGAAGTAGAGAGGGACGGGTACGCCCGCGACGCGGCCAAAGTGCAGGCGCAGACCGTGGCGACGATGCAGGAGATCAAGGACAAGGAAGTTGAGATGTTCGACTACAAACGCAAGACGGCGCAGGCCGAGACGAAGTTGAAGCACCAGCAGAACCTGTACGAGACTGCGCAATCGGATCGCAACCTGCACGCCAAACATCTCGTTGAGGCCCAAAACCGCATCGCGGAGACCAAGAAGACGCTCAAGGTGGTCAACTTCCAGATCGGCGGGCTGCGCGAGGACATTGTTCTCAAGGACGCCCAGCTTGCCGCCGAGGCCCGCGACAAGGACAAGCTCACACGCGACATCGACACCGTCGAGGCGGAGATCCGCTCCCTCGCCGAACAGACCGAGGCCGCCCAGATGTACCTCAAGAAGCGCGTGCAGGAAGAAACGAAGCTGGCCCATGTCGTGCGCGAGGCCGAGGGCAAGCGTGCGCGGCAGGAAAGCGCTGTCCAGGCGCTGGTGACGGACCGCGACGGCTTGTCTGCGCAGGTCATGCAGCGTGACGAGGAGCTTGCGCGGGTGTACGGCGTGCTCAAGACGCAGCGCGCGCTGGAGGTGCGCTCGGAGACGCACCGAAGGGACCAGTTGCGGACGCTGGGCAGGTTGCGCGAAGACCTCGTTGCGGCGCGGCGGGCCTACGCTGAAGTTGTCGGTGAGGCCCGGCGCGCGGAGGATATGCGCAATGTGGTAGTCCGGCTGGAGAGTGAGGTCACCCGCGAGATGGCGCGGATGAAGGCCCTGGAGGATGAGTTGCGGAATCCAATGAATGTACACAGGTGGAGGAAGCTGGAGGGAACGAACCCCAAGACATTTGAGCTGGTCCAGTTGGTACAGTCGCTACAGAAGAAACTTATTGTGAAGGTGCGTTGGTTTGGGGAGTGTGGGCGGGCGAGACGGGTGTTGGCGCGGGTTGCTGGTTCCTCTTTATGAACATGGGGCTGATTTGAATGTGCCCATCCAACTCCACATGTACACCACCCTTGCTCCCCCCATCCGATTCTTACAGACCGAAGAAAACCGCGCCAAGGAAAAGACTATCCGGGACAAGGAAGTACAGTACGTAAAACTAAAGACCATTCTCGCAAAGCACACAGTGGCGAGCAACGCCAAACTGTGCGAGACTCTCGAGCAGGCCGCTAAGGAGAAGCACCAGCAGCTGCGGCACGTCAAGGCAGAAGTGGCCATGTACATTGCGCAAGAGAACGAGTACAAGTACCGCTTGGAAAAAGTCAACGACGAGCTAAAGGGGTTGTGTCGAATCTACTTTGCGGGACAGAGGGCGCTCAATGGAGCTGGAGGAATGGTGGTGGCGAATAAAGTACAGTGAGGGTGATTTGAGCGGAGGAGGGTGTGTGAGGATACTGAGGTGGGGGGACTTCGACCGGAGACTTGCACTTTTATTTATTACAGCATTGCAAAAGATTGAAACAGAAAGAAATGATGTACATAGAGTTACTCTTTGCGTCGGAGATTCGATCTGGTCGCCTTAGAATGTGGGGACGAAATCAGTCATGGACTCTCGCGCCTTCTTGAGCGCGTTCTCGATGCCGTCTCGCGGAGGGTAGTGGTGTCCGTCGGTGAGGTTCCCATTTATGACACGCTCGAAGGCGGCCACTGAGAGGGAATGGCATTTTGTCAGGGTCGTTCTTTATTGATCACAAAAGGTGTTATTTCACTTACTGAGGCAGTTTTGACGGTTCAGGTCCATTTCCCCCTGAAAGGTAATGTGAGATTGCGAATCATATCAGACTGCCACTGGGTACCCACCTCAAGGCCCTGGGCATCCTCAAGTTCCTTCTCGTAATCAACCTTCGCCTCCCGAGCCACTTGCGGATCCATCGTGCGCCTTTGCAGGAACGGTACCTTTTAGACTACGAGCATACAGAAAGATGTCATCCCAACACACTCACTGAGCCTTATCCTTTGCGCCCTCGACGTCGACTCCCACATTGCGCTGGTCCTCCGATCGCTCTGAGACCCGTTCCCGCTCTCGTTCCCTGCGTCGTTCAGCTTCCTCTTCCATCTTTAGTTAAAACACCGAAGTGTCAGGCCTCATTGCACAGGTGTGTTGGAACAAGAGCTACACTTGCCTTCCGCTTCTGCTCCGCGAGTTCCTTCAGTTTTCGGTCTTCGGCGGTGTCTTCAAGAAGCTTGTTGAAATCAAAACCCCCTAGTGCCGGATTTTGCGGAGCGGCAGGTCGCGAAGAGGCAGTATTTCCACGAGGCTTCGAGTCTGGAGCTTTGGCATCACCAGACTTGGAATCCGCTGACTTGTTCACGGCATGGCTCGACTTCTCCACCTGGAGGGAGCAGAACCACAGCAATATAAGAGAAAGTGTGTAAGTGCCAAGTGGGGCTTATCCACCTTCTTAAAAGACGGCAGCGACGACATGACGTCAGCGGTCTTCAAATCAACTTTCTTGGCTGGTAGAGCTGGAGACACGGCTTCTGCTGGTCTCGTTGGAGGCTTGGGTCCTTTTCCACCGACGTTTGAAAACATGCTCTGCAATGACTGCAGTCGCGAGCATCTGGTGACATCATCGCACATCACAAAGTGGACGGAAATTACCTTTTCCGTTTCGTCAATCACAGCTGGGTTGGATGATTGATCAGCTTTTTGTCCGCTCTTAGTATGTGCGTCGCTGTCGGAAGAATCTGAGAACGGTCACAGGCGAAACAGTGTGAACATATGCACGTAAACTATATTGGACCCCGCAACCACATTACACAGAAAAGAAAAGGGACAATAAGAGCATTCGTTCCCGATCAAATTTTCAAGCTATTCATTCCCCACAAGCAAAAGTCCGTCCAAAAAAAAAAAAGTCCCGTCGAAAGTAATGGGTTGCGGGGCCCACGACAACAAAAGCTATTAATCGCTACCTGAGTCCGAATCATCCGAAGAGCTTTCACCGCCAGCTGTTGCCCATGAAAAGAGAATTCATTAGCAACCTGAAACAAACAAACGGCGCATGTACCATCACGGTGCGTTCCACAATATTTACCTGCTGCATTGGTGTTCTATAAGGGGATTGCGGAACGGAATGTGAATGGAACAACGAGGCCATATCTGGATTCGGAGATGAACTCACCATGTTGCCCATTCCTGGCCCAGGAGCTCGACCAGGAAGCTTCCGAACAAAGTCATACAATGCCCACAGAGTCTTCTGGTCGAGTGCATCGATGTCAAGTTCCACTTCACCTTGGTCAGCACCCTTTCGAGTCAAAGGCAGGATTTCATGTTTTAGAAGGTCGTAAAGTCACTCCAGTAATTCGACCCTCACCGCCAGATTAGGCACGTTCTCTTGGATGATTTGAAAGACCCTCCCCAGATGCTCCTGGTTTGTTTCGCTCATGCTGTTGATCTGGTCTGTGAGATATTGTTTGTGTTTCATCTCGATAGGGAACGGTCCCGTGTCATCCATACGCTCGACCTTCTTGACCTTCTTCTTGGGGGGGCCGTCGTGGTTCTTTTTCTGTTTCTTCGGGGCGGATGGCGCTGCAGGTTTAGGAACCGCAGGTGGTGGTGCTGGGCGAGCAGGAGGAGCGACGTAAGGCATAGGGGGTGCTGGGAGAGGAAGGGGTGCTGTCATAGGCAGAGGTTTCGGTCTCTTGTCAAGCTTCTTGCTCTTCTCGTAGTATCCGCCTCCGGTTGATCGACGCTCTTCCCGCTTCTTCTTTTTCTCCTTCCGCTTCTCCTTCCGCTCCTTGCGTTTCCGCTTCTTATCCCCCTTCGCTTTCAACATTTCAATCTGCTTGAAAATGGACGACATTTTCTCTTCGAGCTGCTTCACTTTCTTACTGTTCGCTGTATGTGAAAACTTTTATTACTCGATGAAAAGTCAAAAGGATAAGCGAACGACTCACAGTCCGAATCAGTATCGCTATCAGAGTCCGATGAATCCGAATCACTGTCGGAATCGCTGTCGGAAAACTCTTCTGGTTCTGGCCGCCGTTCCTTCTTTGATTTCTTCGGAAGACCGTAGGCAGCACGATTCACCTCCCGCCACTTGTCTTCAAACACTTTCTCCAGGCGTTTGCCCGATTGGTAGACAGGTGTGTCGGGTGGGTTGAAGGTGAAGCAGTTGCTAAGCATGAGGCGGACGTCAGCGGCGAAACCATCGACGCTGTCGTATTCCTGGTGGTCCAGCTTGCGGCGAATAGTGCTCAGATCCATGGGATGTTTGATGATGTCGAAGTAATGAGGGATGCCAAGCTGGACGGGATCAACGGGCAGGGAGAACCAAACCACGTCCTGATTGTACTTCGATTTGACGAGTTCGAGGTACGTCTCCCTTGCAGGGCCCAAATCAACGGGGTTCAGAGGTTTTGAGCTCGCTTTTCGAGAAGGAAGTGGTTGGAAGTTGAAGGGTGCGAGGCCGCGAGTTTCGGCAGAGTATCGGTGAGCCTAACAAACGCCAGCGTTATAGCCACGAAGACAAAGAGAGAAAGTAATCCGAACGGGATGCCAACCTTAGGAAGTTCTTCGCCCTGTATTGGAATAGGATTTTGAGAAAACTTGTGACCAATCGCGAGACTGTTACCCACCTCCTTCGGACAATTCTTCATCAAGCTCTCAAACTTCGCTTCCAAATTCGCCGCACTCATTGATACGGGCGACTGCCGCCCATTGTACAGGTAGCAGTTCCTCCAAATCAAGTCCATTTCCGCCTTGAACTCGTCGACACTTTTATACTCGTGTCCTTCGAGCCTTTTGCCCACCGTTCCCAAGTCCATGGGTTTTTTGACGAATGTGAAGTAGTCAGGGATGTTCAGTCGAATGGGGTCCACAGGTTGCAGGAAGGCATAAGCATCTTTCAGCCCTTTCAAATTCTTCACCACGCCCTGAAGATATTTCTGCTGCGCTTTCGTCAACCCATTGCCCGAAGGAACTGTCGGGGCCTGTGTCAAAGCAAGGGTCATTTCCTGGAGACTCGTTCATGACCTTTGATCCGTCACTTACCGGAGCACCAAACCCATTTTGTTGGGTAACAACCTGTCCAGCGTATTCCCCTCCCCCATGGTGACCATTCTCCTCTTGCATTCCATTTCCGGCTCTCGAGGTGGCAGGTTCGGATTCCGCCTCGTCGCTACTAGGCTCCCTCGACATATCCGCACTATCGTCGAGCTGCATGGCACTGGTTCGCACGAGGCGGGAGCGTCAGGCGATGTTTGCACGAGTGTAGATCGGCACGAAATGGCGATAGATCCACGTTGAGGGAATAGGGTGAAGACGTGAAGAGGAAGGTGTTTGATGGAACACGGATGGAACACGATCGTGTACGCCACACTCACGCCTCCTGGGAGTCGAAGGCATCTTGCGGCACCGGGTCTTGAACCGTGGACACCGCTGTGGCCATTTCGAAGTCCATGGTGGGTTGACCAGGGTTAGGGTTTTTGCGAGGGTTTCAAGTGTCGGTAGAATGCGAAATCGGACACACACTATTCTAAAAAAAGCAGGGTGCTGTGGTCACATGGACCGTGCGCAAAGAAACAGTCTTTTAGCGATTCTCTCAACGACGATGGGACCGTCCTCGCTAGAACCGAGGCCAACGATGTCGAAAAATGATTTTCTTTCGAAATTGTCCCTGGTTGCGGGGGCTTGCGGCTGGTTCCCTCCCAAGAACGGATTTGATTCTTTTCACTTCGCTTCAATCAATAACACTCCAATCGTATTATATGATTGTCATCATTGTACAATTGTACAGCAAAGCAATTTTTAGATTGATGGTTCTGAACCATTGGACTTCTCCTTTTTCGTAAATCTCACTGTTGGTATCCTGGACCATAGTACTGCTGACCATAGGGTTGCTGCGGGTAGGAATATTGTTGATGCTGTTGTACTTGTTGATGATATTGCTGCGGAGGTTGAGGCATGGGTGGATACGATGATTGGGGTTGCGCAGCGGGCGGCTGTTGTTGAGAGGGAGGCAGGCTCTGGGCGTAGTACTGCTGCTGCAAATTCTGTGGTGGTGGTGGACCAGCAGGTGCGGAGGCGTAGAGTTGTGGGGACGTGCCTGGCGGCTGGGCAAGTGACGTTGGAACTGGAGTATATGTTGGAGCCCTGGGAGTCATTGGAGACGATATGTCCATCATGGATGAAGATGGTGGTTGGAGGGCCGCATTGTAATTGACTGCCGGTTTGGGTTGGGGGGGTTCGGGGGCCGGTCGGGGTTTCGAGGCATTGGTGGTCAGCAGCTCTGCTCAAAACGCATTTGCGGTTGAGAATAACATGAAGATTTATCCAAAATTTGACCCACCATAATCATCTTTCGACAGTTGGTTGGCCACTTTTGGTTTGGGTGGGTCGGGAGCTCCCGGTTTCGGGCCAGTGGAGCCTATCGATGAAACGTCGACGTCAGAAGCCAAAGCATTCCATGACGGATATTTTCTTCAGGTACCTGATTGACCTGCAGCACTGCCAGGCCTTCCTTCCTCGAGCTTCTCTGGCAGTGCCCGCAAAAGTGCCTCCACATCGTCTTTCAGCTTTTCTAGACCCTTTCGAATTGCATACACGCTTTCACTGCTTTCCTGATCTCGCTTGTTCGTCACGTTAATCTTTAAGACAATGATCGTGGTGAATTATTCATTGGCACAGGCAAACAAACACCAACACACCTTGAGTAAATGAGAAATGGAAAGAGCATGGGATACGTCCACGTCACTTTCACAAAGAACCAGCGTTCCCTCGTCGTCAAAATATCGAATCGCTAACCCATCGGTTGGTGCGATTTTGAAAATGCGTTGCACGGTGAGAATTAAATCGTCGAATGACAGCTCGCTGGGAACGCGGGAAAGAGTGACACGCTTCGTCTGATTTCAGAGGGGTTTCGAATGATTGTGGGATCTGTCGCAAAGGTGTGATGCTCCGAAACAGCCCTCACCTCTCCACGGTACGTGGCTTTCAGGACAATGGACGTCGGCTGCTGATATCTTGAAGCGGACATCTCCAAATGAACCCGTTTCGTCAAAAGACGTGAAGCTGAAGATTCTGCCGGCTGTGGTGACACATCCTTTGGTCACTCTTTAAGTGGAGTTGATGGAGAAGATTCACAAGCTCCCAGCTCCGCCGGTGCTTCTTGATAGCGTTTCGCGCTCAGGACTGAACCAGTTTGCAGTTGCCACCGCAAAAGGAGTCCACATTTTGGTTCGTGCTCTTGATCCAGAAAGACCGAGTTCATGTTACTCACCTCGCTTCATCAGACGCCGACATGGGTCTCGGGCCGAATCAAAATGCTACTTGCTAACATACAACCCCCTGATCCATGGCAAAATCGTCAAAACCTGGCTCCTGGAGGCCACGGTAGGTTCGCGACGAGCACAGTCACAATGACTTGTCTGGCCTCACTTTCAACCATTAAAGAAATGTTTCTTAGATCCGCTGATTTTCTCGAAGATGGTGTTCGCATGGCGTGCTGGAGCCCGCTTGGTGTCGGACGATTTGGCGGGTTGGTGTTGGTGTTGTTCGTTGTTCATTGGAAACCGTATAAACACCACATTTCTATGATCCAGAACATTGATTGCGATTTTGTCAATTTCTCACGGTGTGGTTGTATATCATCCCCCAGGGGATCCGTTCTCTGGGGACTGGGTTCCGGTATGTTGACATAAACGACGACGACGATAATGACTCCTGCGGACGCAATTCTGACTGTCTCCAGCTTTTGGATATTTCGGACTCTCTGTTGGAACACTTTGAAAGAACCTCCCAAGTTACACTGGACAAGATCGAGACTATGTGTACGTGTTTTTTCAACTCTTCAATTGAAGTGCCCCACGACGATTCAAGTCATACGGCAGGCATTTCATGGTCTCCTCTATTTGAAGAGATTTCGTTTATATCGTGTGGGAATAAGGAAGGCACTATCACACATTGGCGGTGAATAGCGAAGCTCTTGTGCCACTCCTTCCCCCACGTAATCCGCCGACTGGAGGTAGATTTGTCCCCCGCCCGTCCTCAGTTACTTTATCGTGTGTCTCTACCGGATTTGGTGGCTGGATAACGAGCCTTCGGTGGTCAAAGCATTCTTTCGATGATGTTACTCGAACATGTGAGGCTCCTGAATGCATTCGACTCCACGTTGACACGTACTTGAAAACTTATTCCAAAGCACATGCACAGCTTCTTGTATCCACCTCGGATGGTTCCTCGTTCGTGCTTGCCATGACCTTTGAACCAGCCACTGGAGAGCTCAAAGAGACCGGAAGAATACTCATTCCAACAAAGAGCTCATCGCCACCGGGATCTGTCTCATTTCTGGATCGCTTTGTGGGTCTCATTGCTTGTTTCACTGCAGAAAGCCGCTTCACGCTCATTATCACTGTATCTCAGGGAACATATGACCACGTCAGTCCCGCGATTGTGACAAAGGGACCCTGCGCACAAATCGTGACAGTGCACGGAGATATTTTGTCTGAAGCTCATGTTGCGCTGCCCGCAAACGGGGGGGTGGCAGGTGACGATTCTGCTCAGTCAGAAGTTCGCGATGAACCTGATGATGTTTGATCACGCCACAGGCATCGCACGGACTGTGGATAGATCGACCCTCCGCTGCTATACTCATGACGCACGAGTACTTTTAGTCACTCCTCGGTCTGCTACTCATCCTGAAGCTATTCTTGACAATTCCATTCCTTTTGCCCGTCGTTGCATCTCCGTCTCAACCACAGGGGATGACGAAGAAGATGATGAGGCAGGCGACGATCCTGCAAATGGACCTGACGGGATCGATGTTGGCCCTCTTGCGAAGGATGTATGGGACATGGCAAGACAACCGAGGTACTTCGGTGTCGGTGGGTCGAATGTTGGAATCATTGACGCTGTTCACTACAAGTAAGGGCTGCTCCTATATATTGGATCGCTCGTTTACTCATTGCGTGAAATGTTTTTAAAGGATTGTATCTACGACAGACCTTGACTACAAGACTGCGAAAACTAATGTGTCATACTTAGCATTTCTTCCTGCCGTCGAACTTTCCGATGATTTTGTAGAAGCCGGCATCATTGCACATATAATTGAAGCTCTGCGGGAGCCAGATTTGTGTAAGCAATCGATTTGCCACCCGTCGTTTTGAAATTGCCGACGGATCGCCACCAGTGGATATACAGACTTCATGGGCGGTGCTTTGGGACTTTTTTTCTTACATCGACTTGCTCTACGAAGCCAAACTCGTCGAAAGGGTTTGGGCTTTCTACACTGTCACTCTTCAGGCCCTAAAAAATCACTATATTTTCCAATCGGGCGAGCACTCCACCTTTCAGAACCTTTCGATAAGCAGCGATGATGGGTGAGAAAGGGTGTATCTGTCTATCTGTCTGAATCGTATGGTACTTACACGATTTCGTTGGCGTGGTGAGGTTACGTCAATGTAACAGCTACTGGTATCGCTCCACTTGGGCTAACTCTTTACGACTGACAAATTTATTCCTCATTGCAATGAAGGTGCGTGCTCCGTTACTGGTTTTCAAAAGCCAATTGGATGTTTAATCAATATGCTCAGGACCTTGACCCTGCGGGAAGTTCTGAAAGGGTGGCCACAAATCTGAAACTTCTGGCAACACATCACATTAAAGGCATGATTGCATTGCTGATCGCATGTGTAGATGACACACCTCCCATTGACGGTGTGTTCCTTTGTGGTTTTAGGCCAGGGGGAGCTTCACTGATGATGCCTTTCCAGATAGATTTTTGTCGACTGCGCAGGTTGCTTGTTCTCTTGCCCTTACAGTGTTTCGAGATATCGTTGGACTACCCGAGAGTGCCAGATCTCTCGCAGCTGCGATCGTGTCACGGAGTGCGAAAGAAGCCAGCTTTGCCTCCAATGGGGCAGGAGCTCGGAACTTTGAAAGGCTTGCCACCGGTGATACCAACGTGGAGCTCGTTATGTCTCTTGAAGACTGTCCTGCGTGCAAGAACCCCATCGAGCTCCTAAGTCCATGGAAAGCGACTTGTAATCTGGGCCATGTTTGGGGTTCGAATCCTACTAGTATGTGAAATTCTGAGAAGCGTACTGATTCATTGTGCGTTTTCCACAGATCGATGTTCCGTCACATTGCGAGTCATTGGCCGTTCTACGGTGGTGTCGTGCTATGGATGTCGCAGCAAGGTTCTCATAGATGACGAACCTGAGTCTTCTGGACTGATATCAAATTTACGGAGGGTTTTCAATCAATGCATATACTGTGGTTGTAGATTTCAAAAATGAATTGATTAAGAGGCCTCAGGGCGTCAAGTTCTGGTGTCTGTCCTCCTGTGCTCGCCGTTTCCAGATCTGCCATGGATGGAGCGGGAAACCGGGCACTGGCGGATGCGAATGAGCTTGGTGAGAGAAACTATAACGGAGAATAAACATCCAGGATGATTTACGGTCTCTCTGCATGGGTGTAGCCATCCAAAGGGTTTCTGAACTGTATGTGGCGATTACACATATCTGAGCACGCTAGAGCACTTTTTATTCTCTCGTTATGCAAGTTTTCGGCACCCAGATGACCTCTTGAAGCTCAATGTCTATCGCCAAAAGGTGGGGCCCTCGAGATCGTCCAATTGTCATGCACAATCACCGAGATTCTCTGGTCATGACAGTTCGGCGCAGAGAAAGCTTCTCTGGAAGCGCAACTGAAGGCTGCTGTGCAAACGCAACTTGATGATGCCCAGCGGTTAGTTCCATTGCCTGGCGAACCGTAACGAACTTCCTACTCAACCTAAGTGCTCGTTAGTGGAATGAATCTGCTGGGTCATGCAAAAGATGAATACCAAGTGATTCGCGGGAATCTTCAGACGATTGATACCCTTTGCAGCACCTCGCAGACAATGATTCAAAACTACGGCAAAATCCGTAAGGTATCATTCTTTGTGATTCTTCTGGAAGCATCGAATTTAAATCTCGCTGACCACATTCAAAAGCTTTCACGAACGCACAGAAACTTCACCGCTACGATGGAGATCGTGGAACAATTTCAACAACTGACAAATCAGATTGGACGAGTCAAAAAGATGCTGGACGAAGATAAATCCGTTTCCCTGGGGCCTTCGGATAATCTTCTCTTTGTGCATCACACTCTCTTCCAGCTTGAGCAGTTCAGGGATGAAACCATGGAGAAATCGAGAAGCTCGTCCACAGATGTTGTCATTACTCTACAGGTCAGCCACAACTTTTTCTGGTGTCGGCCCCTGCACTCATTGCTGATCCTTTGATTATTAAATGAAACTTAAGCAATACTTCAAACGGTTTGAGGCGGTCATGGATGAGTTCACCGATTACATATTTTACCTCTCTCGCAATCTTTTGCCCTTGGTCCTGAATGGGCAACGTGCCGCAGTAGTCCGCCTGGCAAAGGTTATCGAGACAGAGGAGCGTATGGACGAATATGTTAGCTCTCTGAACGCAATACCTGACAAAGGCCCAATGGATGGATCCTCACGACTTCAAGCCCGGAGGAAACCGAAATCGTATCTTAGCCGTTTTAAAGAGGAGGTCCAGGAATCTATAGCAAAGCGTTTCCAGAAAATGCTTGCTAATGTTGACTCGAGGGACATTTTTGCAGTCTTGGACGCTCTAGACTTCGTCGTGGACGATCTCGCTGTCGTCTACGACGAGCTCATGCCCCGTTTCCCAAAGAAATGGGGAATTTTCAACTTTTATGTCATTCGATATCATCAAAATGTCTATGAGCGGGTGAATCGAATGCCACTTTCCTCCCTTGATGCCGGTGGGATCCTCAAGCTTCAAGCTTGGGTTGGTCACTATCAAGAGGAAATGCGAGGTCGACTTGGTGTTACCGAAGAGCTTTTGGAGCCACACCTGCTGGACGGGAAGGAGGATGCCATGCTCGGAGAATACGTGAATCTGACCCGAAATAAATTCTCGGAATGGCGTCGAAATCTTATGACGACGGAAACACGAGCGTTTACAACTCGACAAGATCCACCTGAGGAGAACAATGGTTCCTACAATATGTCGGCTGGTGTAATTATGTTCCAGATGATTAACCAGCAGATCGACATTGTAGTGAACACTGACCGAGGAAAACTCCTTCTGGATGTCATCAAGGAGTGTGGGAAGGCGCTTGATGAATATCAGGAGCAGTGGTCCGGATTGGCGGAGAAGGAGTTCAGCGTTCTCACAACAAAGCCGGACGAATGTACCAAAGGATTACCGGAATATCTCATGGCCCTATCAAATGACTTTTTGAAGTCGACAGAATTCGCAGAGACTATCATCAAACGGATGGACGATGAGGCTTCTGATGCTTTCCGCCAGAAAATAACGGACGTCCTCAATCAGTCTTTGGAAGGATTTATCAAAGTCTCCAAGCGTGTCAGTGCGATGTTGATCGACATCGTTGTCCTGGACTTGAAGCCAGCTGTTGCCCATCTCTTTTGCCCGGCATGGTACGACGAGCCATTGTTTGACGTCATTTTGGGGACTTTGGAGGACTATTGTGATGACTTCCAAGCGCATCTTGTTGAGTATCTATTCAACAAGTTGATGAGTGATCTGATGGAGAGATTTGTTGTCAGTTACCTTGAGGCTCTTAGGAACAGAAACGCCAGGTTTCGGTCTGGAGTTGCCATGGACAAGATGAAAACCGACATAGACGCCGCTGTTGCGCTCTTCTCTCGCTATAAATCCGCAAAGCGAGTTAAAGCCAGTTTTGAGCCCGTTTATAAGGTGAACTTGGTAATCGGGAGCAGCCCTCGGATGGTATTTCTGGATTTGTACAGTTTGGTGAAAGCGTATCCGGACATTCCACTGCAATATGTGGAGGACGTGCTGAACCGTCGTGACGATCTTGAGAAGTCAGCCGTAAGAGAAACAATGGCGGATCTTAAGGAGAAAATGGCCGGACAGAAGTTGACTGGTGACGGTAGTTCATCGATATTTGCGAAGATTGGGACCAATTAGTAGTATACCTCCATGTAAATATTATCGTTTTGTCTTCTTCTTCTTCTTTCCCTTCTCCTCTGCATCAGCGCCTTCCTCCTCTCCTGAATCGTCACGATCCCCTTCACCTTCTTCGTTTCCATAATCAAATTCTTTCCGCCATTTCCCTGTAGGAAAGAGGTCGTACTTCTCCTTCCATCCAAGCGTGCCTAAATCAAGCCCAATCGTCGAGTGCGACAACGGTGCAGATTTCTCACAGAATGGATAATGTGGGGGGAGATTTTGGATGACAACAGGTGGAGATCGATGTTTTAGGGGTATTAGTCAAAAAACCAAATTTAATGAACAACTTTGCCCTTACTTCGTTGGTGTCATTCCACTTCAATACATCAACACCGTTTCCCTCCACGAGACTCACATACAAGTTCCCGTCATTCGAAAAGGTTGCATCCAGCGGTTGTGCGCGGAGCTCTACAGTGCGGCTGAACGAGACATGAGGTGTCCCGTTCAACACAGCAACGGTATAAACAACGACGTGTCGTAAGCTGAGCGACCAGTTGGTAAGTTATTATTCTGCGGTCGTTTTTCACACTGACGTACTCTTCACATAAAAGGACAATGCAAGATCCGTTGGCAGACACGCGAAGTGACGAAACGGTGGATTGTTCAGATACGCTTGAAGGATTCGTGGCCTGACCCAACACAAGATGTTCGTTAGCAGTGAAAATTCGGAATGAAGCGTTCCTGCCCACAGGCGCAATGGACTCACAAGAGAGGAGACCACACCCTCCAGCTGAACTGTTTGCACGAGTTGTGCTGTCGGCCATTTCCACAAAAGAAGAGTGTCATCACCACCGGCAGAGAGGAGGTAGTCGGGAAAGTTCGGTAGTAGTTGGATCTGAGAAATAAATCTTTCCCATTCAGTCAGTGAGAGGAGGGGCAACCTTGTGACAAAGTAACCGCAAACCTCACTGAGTATGGCCCAGGCACCAATTCAGAATGACGTGTGTACGAGGATAGTGAGTCACGCGGACGTGGTCATCCCGATCGGCTGTTATTATGAAGCGATCGTCCACCGACGTACACTAGGGAGTTCGGTGCAAGAGCAATTGAAAACATGATTGTCGCAAAACCATTGCGGCGCTAGAGCACGCACAATGTCCGTAAGCATCGATATATGCCCGAGAAGAAGTTTCGGTGGAGCATCTGAGATGGTTTGTTCGTTGACAGCAACCCTTTTTTGAAAAGATTCGAGGAACACAGGTAATGCGGAACAGTCAGGCGCACACTTACTCAAAAACATCGCCAAACTTGTCGGCTATGAGAATTTTGCTCCCGTCTCTGGAGAACACAACTGCGTTGATTCGCTTTTCCAACGAACTGGCAGCATAGTTCCTTGAGAACTGAATTGGTTGACGTTTCAACAACAGACTCCGCACCAAGATCCGAGACACGTTCCACTTTCTATGTTCCACAGTTTGAGAATCTTCTCTTCCCCGATTGTCACAAGAAACGGCTCTTCTGGGGCCCAAGCAATTGCTCGAACAGGCTGCTTGTGGAACTCAGAATCATCCAGAGGAGATTTAATCACGACATTGGATTTTTCCGAAGCCTCAAGACACGTTTTCGGTGCGAGGATAATCTCATTTGTGCTGTCAAAGAAAGATGGAATGGGTCTCGCAGGGGGAGCAAAATCATCCAGATCCGCAAACAATTAGTCACCTAGGATTGATCACAGCAAAGCGTCCACCTTCCACCAGCGCCAAGAGATCCCTCGTTCGATGATGGAGAATTCTATGAAACATGGTTGACCGAAGCAGAAGAGAATGTTTCCGTCCTCAGTTTTGTGCTCGAGCCTCGACCGATGCGAATCCTTCCTTCCTCCCACCTATGGCGAAATGAAACACGATGTCTACGTTACCCACATCTCAGGACGCCTACATACTCATGCTTCGTGCCCTTCAATCAATCCCGGACAAAATCGAACACATCTCACCCCGAAACATTCCACCAAGACACAACTCCGCACAACTCGCCCTCGAAGGAGCACGAGACACCTCTCACAAAAATTTTGAAGGACACGATCCGCATTTCGGGCCCACGCTCAGTAGCACAGTTCATGAGATTCTCTCTCACGAACCCGTCTGGAGGCTACTACATGCAGGGAGACGTTTTCGGCAAAAAAGGCGATTTTGTCACATCCCCAGAAATCTCTCAAATGTTTGGAGAATGCGTTGGCGTGTGGCTTGTCACGCAATGGGAGAGTCTCGGCAAACCATCAAGATTCAACATTCTAGAACTTGGGCCAGGAAGAGGGACGCTTATGAACGATGTTTTGAGGGTAAATCATCTTATTTCTCCACGGGAGTGCGCTTCCCAGTTGGATTCAATACTGTGTCATGATCATGTTAACCTCATTGGGTTCACTTTGAGCAGACATCCACAAATTTTGCGGCTTTCCACTCTTGTATCGAAACAGTCCACCTTGTTGAAGCGGGCCCTTCTATGCGATCAATGCAAGCTCGAAAGCTGGTCGCCGATGGTCACCTTGAAACTTCTGATACCAGCAAAGATCATAAAGACATTGGCTTTGAGGGACCGCTGAAAGGCGTGAGACAGGATGGGATAGAAGTCGCGTGGTGGGGAAGTTTTGTTGAGGTTCCCGAAGGTGAGAACCTCAGCTCGAGTTTGCAGATGACAGGTAGCTGAATGGACGTGTCTCTGCGCAATGAGGTGTTCCAACAATTACGATTGCTCACGAGTTCTTCGACGCCCTTCCGATTCACCGATTTGAGGTGGGAGTGGAAGAAGTAGACGCTTTTTTTGCGCTGACCGAGTGTTTCTTATTTCAGCTTACCCCCAACGGCTGGCGAGAAATCATGATAGACGTTGATGAATCTGACACTTCACCGTAAGAGTTAGCGCTCTCGTTATCTAGATTAATTGTTTCATGTGGTTACTGATCGCTGCCATGTCTTTGCTTTTCGCAGATATCATTTTAGATACGTGTTGAGTCCCAACCCTACACCAGCTTCTGCAGCGTACACTCTCAATGAACGCTTCAAGAACCTCTCCATCGGTAGTCGAATTGAGTTTTGTCCGGAGGGTGCTGCTTTGATTGATCAAATCGCGCGAAGGGTGCAGAAAGAAGGGGGCAGTGCACTTATTATGGATTACGGACACGATCGCCATTCTGCCGCGAGCTTGAGGGTATGCTCATTTGCCATTGCTCGCCATTTCCCTCGTTCTGATATGGTCACTGAGAAAGGCCATCAAGGACCATAAATTTGTTGATGTTTTGAGCAACCCCGGTACCACTGATTTGAGCGCTGACGTTGATTATTCAATGATGAAGGACGTCATTTCAGATCATGGTAGGAACTTTTTCTCCTTCAATGGTTATCTTTAACGACTGCGAACCACTTGCACATTAAGCGGTCGCGTTTGGACCAGTTACACAGTCCCGATTCCTCCACTCACTTGGAATTCGCGAGCGCCTTATGGCGTTGCTTCGCTCAACCAAGTCCTCTCACGTCTCTCAGGATCTGTTGTCACAGTATGAGAGGCTTACCGCACTAGAGCAGATGGGTGATATATACAAGGTGATGGCCGTGGGGCGTAAGGAATCGACGACCCCGGTGGGGTTCGAATGATTTATGAACCTCTTGCATGACCGTTTACACACCTCCCTCACAATCACTCCGGGCGGTCATAGCAATAGAGTGGTTGTCCAAAGAGTGTACATGGTATTACATATATCACACGATTTCGGTTCTCTAAATTCAGAGAGAATTTACACTGCAAATATATAGTTCCCGTTGGTGTGATGTTGCTTTGCTGACCGAACGTCACTCATCATCAGACTTTTCACTGCTCCATGAAGCGATCGACATTTCAGAGGGTGGATATCGAATTTGGATCAAACCTAGAAAAGATCGGCGGCGCACTCTCCGATGCTGTCGTGAAGGTGTTGCACGAGGCGTCAAACGAATGGGACCGCATTTCTTCTACGGCAAAGGGACATTCGCAAGACATGAAGAAAATCTCTCAGGGGCTTATGATCCCTGAAAACATTCTGCGTTCAACGAAGTCCTCCGAGCCCAAGTACTTGGGAGACCTCACTTTGACTGAAGTGGACGAAATAATCCTGCCTCTGCGCCAAGAACTGCCGTCAAGATGGATGAATCTTCGCGCTCACGTTCTGCAACGATTGACCGAGCTTGAAACGACAGCCAGATCGCCAGCAATCCATCAAGCCATCATCGAAACATTCACTTCACCTGAAGCACTGAAAGCGTTTCCATTAACCGGGGCGCGACGAAGAGTGGCAGACGAGCAAGCCCTGGAAGCTAATCTTCTCATGGTGGACAATCGGAAAGGAGCCCTTGCAACATTTGACATTGTGGGTGCCATTCAATGGCATTGAGGTTTTCTGCGCGTTACTCCATCATCTGACGTTAGCTGAAGACGCTCGAGCATCGAGCCGTTGAGCCTCTGTCTCGAGTCTGTGATATTTTTAAAAGTCTTTGGAAGAAAGAACGATTCGTGCGTTTGAAAGGTACTTCCATAACATCCCGTTCAATATTGGCATCATCACCAAGGGAATCCTATAGATGAGATGACCCAAGAATTGGATGTGCTACTGGAAAGTTTTCATCCCGAGTTCATTCACTTTTCGTATCAGCAACGACTCGATGCCATGGTGTCAATGGTGAGAAAAGAATATTCCGCTAGTACATTTTTGAAAGTTCTCAATACGTATTCAAACATTTGCAGCAAAAGAAGCATGTTAGTTGCCTTGCGTTTGTGATTGACTTTTGGCATATGTTTTCTGACTTTGATTTTGCACTGAAGCTGGAAGTCCTATCGTCTTTTGTTCTGACGCAAGTTGATGAGAGGGACTTTGCCGACTGGCTTAATCAATTTCAGCTCCTTGATGACGCCATCAAAAAGTGCATCGGCGAACTCTCTTGCCACCTCCAAAGACACAACGAAGGGTTGACACAGCTGGAGCATGACATGCGAAAACGATGGTCCCCTCTCTTCGCCGAGCTATCGTTGAATTCTTCTGATGTTGTCAACGACTTTTTTGAGCAATCTGCAAATCTCATCCGGCTCCGAGAGGTCCCACCGAACATCTTATCGGAGCTTCCGGACAATCTTGGTCAAATGCTAGCCCGGAATAGGCACTTTGCAGAGATGCTCTTCAGTTTCTCGTCCAGAATGGCAGAAAGCGCAAGGAATCTTCTCACTTCTCACACTGTGTTCGATTTATCAAAGTCTCTTATGCATGATGAATTAGAAAGACTCCACGATACCTATTTGCAACGGCTCGCGAAACTTGACGAAAACTTATTTGTGATTCAGAAAGAAATGGACTTCGCGACAGATGAGATGGTCTTGCATGCAGCCGCGGCAAAAGCAAAATCAATTTTGAACAAAATTGCAGCTGGTAAGCAACAAATGTTGTTTTCGTGAAGAGTTCGTTGTCATTTGCTCGTGGACACAGAGCATTCAAGGTTTCACACGGAGGTGGAGACTGCTATTAAGTCACTCATCCTTTCTCTCGAAGAAGAAACACGACGTCGGCGTCAAAAGGTGACCTCAAACTTTCACGTTGAATCAAAATTTGAAATCAAAGATCTGGTTGATCTAGTTTTGCGACTTGTTCGACATCCGTATGGTGGATCGGCCAGGATCAGGCAAGGCCGGAAGGGAAGAAGTTATCTTTCAAGCTTCCGACAACATTAAATATGTGATCAAGAATCCGAAGGAAGAGGTGTCATATTTGCAGTTAACATTTGGTCTCCAAAATGTGGATCCACTTGGTACAAACGTCGAATCTATCCGCCCGCAATCCCCTCCGAGGAAAGTAACAAGTGCACAGAGTTCCAAAGAACCGGCTGCGGTGTCAGCACTTGCTCAAATTGTTTCATATCCCCCAATGGACGTGCACGCTATGTCGGTCGGCGTGAGGGTTCGATGGATCCAAAATGTGAGGGTTCTTCTGAAGCAACTTTGTTGACTTTATTGAATTTTTTATTTTTCAGTGCTTGACTTCGTCGCACAAGTTTGAAGAGATAATGAAAATCCGTGCTCGGGAATTGATGGAATCCAAGAATTTTGCTGTCTCCAATGAAAAGAATGCTGTTCTCTTCGCACTTGAACTTCGTGAGAGCTCACTTAACGAGCAGCTCAAGGAGCGCGTTGTAGATGTGCTAGAGTCCGTCAACGAGATTGAAACCGAGTATGAATCAAGAATAGCAAGGTAATGATTTCCTATTCTCTTTGTGCAAATCATGCAGTTCACATGCCCACACAATTCCAGAACTCAAGAACTTCATCATGAGCTAAATTCTCTACAACGGAAAATGAACTCCAAAATTGACGATTTTAGACGAGTTTGTCGCACTCTCATTGACCACGATCTTGTTCTTTCAGTATCGTCCTCAGATTGCGAAACTCTTCGGGGGCGACTAGAACAGGAATTTGAAATGACGTTGAAATCTGTGAAAGAACTTGCAAGGAACATGCAGGAGCGGCAGTCAAAGATCATAGACCTTCGAAGACTCATACGAAAACCGCTCAATCAACCTCGCAACATCCCTGAAAGTATCACCATTTATGAACAAACTGTCGAAAGGCTTAAAACTGTGATGGTTGCGACAGTTAGGACATTGGATGAGAGCAAGGACGATGGTCAATTCGCGGAAGGGGTGAAAACCAATATGAAAATGCTCAAAGCGCGCTTGAGAAATGAAGCTGCGAAAGGTAACCTTATGGTAGCGACCCTAACTGAACTTTGTGGGCGATGGAAGTCCATAGTGGCCACGACAACGGATCGCACTGAAAAGGTTTGACGTGGAAATCGCTTACCACGGCCCGAGCTGACCTTTCTTGTTCAAGACGGTCATCTTGAGATCCACTGAAAACATTCGTCGAATTTTGTGGGCTACTTTGCGATACCTGGAACAAAACGATAATGCACCAGAATTAGAAAAACTGATGGTTGTGGAAAAGTGTGAACCACTGTAAGCCTCCATGTTGCCTCTCATTGTTGTGGGGTTTTCTTCTGATGGTTAAATACCCAGGTCTTTCGACGACGCCTTATCTATTGACATGTTTAACAACGCAATCACTTATGTCAAATCAGTGGATTCCCATTGTGTCGAAGCTCGACGAAACCTCTCAAATCTGTTTGAAGTCCTCATTGCTTCGCGAAGGAAAATACAACTACCTCCCACAGAGCGATCTCTCGACCTTTTGGAGAATGCAAAATCGGAAATAGAGAATGTTCGCCAAATTGCGTTGGGAAAAAGGACCGCGTGGAGAGCCAGTCAGTTCATTCGACACCTTTGCAGAAAGATCTTAACCAATATGGCAATTGTCCCGTAGATTATGCCACTCAGCAATCTGAAACTCAGCAAGTTCTCCGCAGTAGTTTTCTTACATCCATTGGAGCAAACATTCACTCGCGATTCTTGATTGCGGAGAAAAGTGCCCGTCTTTTGGCAACAAAGCTGCTGAATTCATCTTTCAAACAGCTTTCTTGCGCGCAGGCGATTTTAAAAGAAAATGTTGCGGAATCAGAAGAAGGTGTGATAATAAGACTGTGGCACCATTGAGCATATATATCACCTTTCTGTTTCCTTTCTTTCAAAGAGGCTCTTTCTACACATCGTCTGACAATTGGACACATCAACAGCGGTGTTGCAATGTGTGAAAGGGTGGGACAGATCCTCGATCGTATTGCTGAGCTTGAAGCAACCACAATCCGAGAACTGGCACAAGTGGAGTCGGAGTGGAAGCAACTCATCATTGCCTTCCCTCCGGGCAAGCAAGAAACAGCACCATTGGGTGAACGGTTTCGTAGTTGTGATCGCTCTGACCTAACCCACTCAAATGATCAAATTCGCTCGGCCCTCGAGGACGCTCGCCGTAGAGCTACTGAAACTTTGTCTCGAATTTTATGAAGAGTGAGAAAGATCGACGAGATGGAGGAGAGATAGCGTTCGGTTTATGCATCCGAATTAAGAAATAAAATCTATGTACATCACAAATTTCCCGGCCAAGGCCAGATACACCACAAGGCCCTGTCATCTCTCAGCAACGCCCCCACCTTCAATCAATGAAATGAACCTCATCCAGTCGAGACAAAGACCCGAATATTCGACTGTATCGGTTCCTCCACGAACGATGAAATCCGCCTCAGTTGGTGAGTCCATCATGACGCCAGCACCCAGGGCAACTAATTTCTTGGCATAACCGAGTCGGAACGTTTTATTGCCAACTGCTTCCTGTCGGAAAGAATTGGCCAGGAAGAACTTTTTGCCTGCAAAGGGGGTCGACATATTTCGCGTTCCCTTGAAGCCCTTCTCGTCCAACCATCGACCTCTGCATCAAAGAACAGAATTCGACAGGTGAGCAAGGTGGCGCAGAAAAGTAGAAACGGTGTACCAACTTCTTAGCCGACTCAAGTATCCAATTGAAATCATTTACTATCCATTTGTGCGTCAGGAGACCTGTGTGGATGCATGATTACAATGACTAGAATGGACCACTAGAATCCCTGAGGACTCACCTGCGAAAGTTTTCAGCGTTTTAGTCCCCGGAGGAGCTTAAATGGTTTTGATTAAGAGGGAAATCGACTGCATGTTCTCAAACCCCACTCACCAACTATGTGGGTAATATGAGGGTCATAGTCTTCCGTACTAGAGAACTTTCCACCTAAATCGCGAATGCACTGCAACAAAATAAGTATTGATCTTGTCGAATGATGTTAAAGATTTCGAGCTTACTTTCAACAGCCGTGTTTTCAATGCTGTGTTCCATTCACCATTGGACTCCTTGAAGCCAGACAGAGAGACGACCACTTTGTAATCTGACCGAAAAGAGCAGAAAATTTTCAAAACTCTTTCATTGCTGTGCAGTCGCGTGAAGTCACCTTGAGAACAGGATTCACTAGTTGAGCTGACCACCATCGAGGCACTCCCTCCTGCAGTACCATCCACGCGCCGATGTTTCCTTTCCGAATTTCGGAATGTTTCCCGGTCATCACTTTCAGATGTTTGAACAAAGTCCCTCTTTGTCTGGGAATTGGCCTTTCGCCCGGAAGAAGAGGCGTCTGGGGTTTCACGGGAGGACGATGTAACCGATCGCTCCAGAACATCAACTGCTTTACGCTTTGTTCCGGACGGACTCAATTTTAATGTGTTTATTCCAGTGTTAGCACCTGCGCAATCATTTGATTGATGCAACACAACCGCCTGGCGAAGTTGCTCACGAAGATCCTTGATTGTGGTGTCGCGATCAACCAGCTTGGAGGTGAAGTCCCCCCGTGCGACTTCCAACTCTCCATTCACAGCCTCTAGCTGAGACTGGAGCTCATCGAACTTTGATTTGCTGATTTGCAACGCTCCCTCCAGTTTGGACTTAGAGACATCACATCTAGCATGTCGATCAACTGCCGTTTGAAGATCTCGATGCGCTTCCGCAACATTATTGCGCGCCTCCTCCAACGAATTTTCCAATGTCTCAACATCTCGCTTGGACTTTGCGAGCTCCTTCTGCAGGGCGGCGGCTTCGTTAAGCTTCTCTCGTAACAAATCAGCCTCTCTATGGAGCTTCCCTAGCTCTGACTTGAGATCTCCGATACAGTCGCTACATCCTGCATGTTCCTCGATCGCAGTGATGAGCTTCTTTTCTGCTTGCTCCAGATTGGACCTCGTCTTCGATAGCTCTTCTTCGGACAATTGGACTCTTTGCTTATACTGGGTAAAAGCGTCTGACAACTCTTGGTGTTTTTGGTGTAATTGTTCAGCCTCGCGTCTTGAGGTGTCCAAGTCCCTTTCCAACTTAGCACCGAGCTCCACCTTAACCCGAAGTTCCGACAGTTCGCTGTCACATCCAGCATGAAGTTTGACAACATCTCGGAGCTCCCGTTGAGCCTGAGAAAGCTCAGACTCACGCTCATGCAATTGCCTTGATACCCCTTTCAGGTTGTGTTCAGTGGTTGCTCGGGATTCTTCAAGGACGGTGTATTCCTCGCGAAGGCGGTGAAGTTCTTCTCGAACTTCGACAACAGCTTCCGCGTCTTTCTGCAAATCTTTCGTCCGTTCTAGAGATTCTTTCAGTTCTCCCTCCAAACGTGACCTTTCTCCCGCGCATTCCATATGCGTTATGCGAATAGCTTCCAGAGCCTCGTTGACGATCACAACTTCATGGCGAGAGCTGTCAAGCTGTGCTGTCAATGCGCTTAACCTATGATCACATTCTGTGTGTGCATCAACAGCTTCCGCAAGTTCCTCCCGAATATGGGCAATTTCTAGCTTTGCCTTTTCGAGCTCTGCTTCAATGGTGTTATGAGATTCAAGCTCCTTTCGCAACGCTGATATCTGTTCTTGCGCTGTTTTGAGTGCCATTTCAAGCTGTGCTTGAACGCCCCTGCAACCTTCATGTCTGATCATGGCGTCATTTAACCGCATTGAGAGATCTCGTGACTCTTCTTCTGCCTTCTTCGAACTCATCTCAAGGTGACTTTTGACGCTTTCGAGACCAGACAGAAGCTGCTGATGGTGGGCAATTTCTTCCCGAGTTTCTGCGAGGGACCTCTCCAGGTGCTCTTTCTCTACCGTACATTCGGAGTGATTCTTTGTCAGAGTGGCAAAGTCCTCCATTATTTGTTTACAGTCGGAGTGAATGGCAGCAACGGTATCAAGTTCTTTGCAGAGCAAATCGCGTTCTGCAACCGTGTCCCGAAGCCTTTCACGAAGCTGCCGGGATTCGACTTTTTCCTGATCAACCTCCTGCAACAGTCGCATCGCTTCTTCCTTTGAGTGCGTAACCGAACTCTCCAACGCACCAATAGTACTCAGGCATTGGTCGCGAGATCTGACGGCATCATCCAAGTCCCTCTTCAATGAACCAAAATGGCCTTCACGCAGCTTCAGCTCAGTGACCTCCACTTCGAGCTTCTCCTTCGCTTTTGCTGCCTCGCGATATGTCGCATGGAGTCGCTCAATTTCCTCCACACGGGCGGTTGACTCGGCCAATTCCTGTTCAAGAGTTTTGAGGAGGTTGTCGAGCACCTTCGACGTTTCAGTGACCTTCTGGGACTCGGCTTGGAGACTGTCACAAAAACCGTCGCGCTCTTTTACGAGAGTTGCATTCATCGATTGAAGCGCCATCTTCTCAGTGGCAGTTTCTTCTTCTTGCTTCCGCAACTCTCCCAGAAGCCGGTATGCCTCAGCGCGCTTTAGGAAACGAAATGAGCGAAAGCAAAGAAAAGATATAGCATAACAAGGACAAGAGAACGACAAAGGCCTTACTTCGACTTCCGTTTGCTCCAATTTTCGTTGGAGTTCCTCTGTGGCGTCTCTCTCAACTTCCAAGCGTTGGGCCTTGAGGATCTCACATTCATCAGTGAGCCTAAGACACTTTTGCTGCGTCGTTGTAAGACCCTATATCACAAAAAAAATAAATACCTCCAGTTCGACGACATGGCGATGCGATCTCACCTCCACCATCCCACGCAATTCCTCTCTCAGACCACGTTCCACTTCTTTAAGAGTCCCAACCCTACTCTGAGCGTCCAAGGCAGCCCGTTCAGCATCGCTCAATGCTTCGGATATCTGCTTTTGCAATTCTGACTTGAGATGCGACAGTGTCTCCCTCTCTTCATTCAGGCCATGTCGATAACTATCCCGCTCTTCCTCAACCAGACTCAGTGCCTTGCGATTGTTTTCGGCTTCAACTTTGGACTCCTCTAGTTGAGATTCAAGCAATCCACACCGCTCCAGTGCCTCGGCGGCATGTTTGCAAGCTTTTGTTTCCATTCTTGCGAGCTCGGCCAGGCGCACATTGCGCATTTCAACCGCATGGTGAGCTGCTTGAAGCTGACGTTCAAGGTCCGCAACCCGTAACTGGGTTGAACGATGCTCCAGATCGCTCGCCAACGTTGCGGCGGATCGAGCAGCGCTTGAGATAGTGGCAAGATCCTAAAAGATTCGTTATTTATAGTGCATCATGTCAGCGGAGATTTGTAACTCTGCAATTCTATTCTCACTTGATTGTCACCCCCTGTATTGGATGCCATCACCGTGTTTAGCTGATGTCGCATTGACTCGACAGCAAGCATTAAATTCCCGAGATTGAATTCCGAAAGAGGAATGCTCGGTGGTGGTGCAGGATCACATCGGACTTGTGGTGGGAGATTTGGTGTGCTGCTGTTGCGGATCGCTCCATCTAGTGCAGCACGGGGGAATGAGTTGGCCATTCCAAGAATGCGCTGGGCAAACTGCCGACATGACCATGAAAACAATGCGTTCCTAAATAAATGAATGACACTTACCTGCTGCATTTCTTTCGCAACCTCGACCTGCGCATCGAGGTGCAGCTTCACCTCATTGGTGGGATCAGCGGATTCCTCTTGGTGCCCCTTTTCCATTCTTCGAAAAGACTCAACCATCTCTTGTATATCCATGTCCAGTCGTTGCATCGTTCCAGATAGTTCTGAATATCGCTGCTCCAGTACGGTAAAAGTCGCTCGCTCCCATGTGGGATCGATTGGCTCTCCCCGAACTCGTTTTCTCAAATATTCAAGCCCCTCACGCAAAATTTTGAGATCCTGAAGTGAAATGGTGTCCGGAGCGAACTGAATTTGATTTCTCCGAGCAGAATTTGGTGTCAGTGGGGTTTGCGAGTGCCGCGGGGAATGCGGTGGCAGGGATGGGTCCCGCGAGTCCGACTGGAGTCGATGAGGGCTAGAAACACGCTGGGAAAGTGGCTGAGATGATGGCTGTATGTTCTCCGAGTCCTCTGCCGCTGGCGTGACTTTGCGGCGTTTCAGTGGTTGTGTTTCCTCCCAGTCACCAGCGAGAACACGTGCGAGGACCGTCTCATGAAGGAGGTCCTCAAGTTCGCGGATGCGGGAAGTCAGTGCCGGAACATCGTTGGTCATCGTATCGGGCATTGTGACAGGGCCGATGTCACTTCCAGGAAGAGGAGGGCCTTTTCTGGTTCAAAGCGATGGATGGTCCGTCTACTGGCGAGAAGTCCCGAGTTGATTGTGATTTGGGGGTTGAATAAACTTATCTTCGCAATTTGTGAATCTTGTCCGGCGGCGTTGCCCTTGCACATGATGCCCACATTTCTGCTTCTAACAATGCTTATTCTGGGCCAATATTCCCATCAATCTTTCATGAAATCTAGAAATTTTTCGATCATGTGATCGCCCATCCTCCTGCGGTTTCTTGAACTCCATCCCTTCTGGAACCAACGCATCGTACATCTGAGGCTACCACGAGAATATCAGTTTGTTGATAGTGTGAACGGTTCTCTGAAGCACTTACCTCTTCATCACCAGGCTTCTCTTTGAATCCCACAATATGTGCCCTCTCCACCGGGTCCTCCACCGAATCCTCCATTATGTTCGATTCATCAGCTGGAAGGCTCTTGAATCCACAAAGCGACGTTCCAACTTTGCATGTGGTGACCTCTTCGAACACGAAGATCGCAATGAGCGCGTGGTCATGTGTCGCTAAACATTGGAGAGTGAGCTTTGCAGCAGATCGGGCAAGACGAATTAGGGTCTAGTCAAGGATCGTGGTGATTGGTCGCATTTCATTGTTGTCAGCATTGCTCAAAGGGGCAGGACCGAGTACTGTTTACCTCCATGACTCCAAGTCCGGGATCCCTCGCGTTTATTCCACCCTTGCTGATTCCCGTACCTATTCCCACTTTGCTTTGGCGATATGCCAGATAATAGCTCCTCAAGGCAGATTCGCATTCTTCGGAGAGACTGTTTACAAGGATGTCGCATCACTTATGGGGAAAAGGAACCGTTCCCCTGCGGACCACGCACTTCACCTCCACTCGCTCTGCTACGGCCACAAAAGACATCCACTCGTCTTGAGATATCTCGGATTCTATGCCACCCTGGTGATCAAATCCACGGGCCTCCGTAAGCAGCATTTCACACACGGCGGCATCAACAGCTTCGTTCTTTGGTGATTGGGAATCAGATTGAATGTGGAGGATGATATCAAAGTTCCTAACGCAGTGCTGATTCACATTTGCATAAACGCGTCACATTTACAATCGGCACGTACCCCGCAACCTTCCGCAACTCTTGAGTGAGAAGTTGCTCAAGCCCTGCCACCATCCCACCCTGAATCACATCTCCCGTCTTCACCTTCCCCCGCTTTCCGCCTGTTACTCTCTCCCCCGACCGCCCCAGTGCGATACCCCAGAAGCAAGTGTCCATGTTCAGTGCAAGCTCTGGATGAACTCGTATGCGGGGTGTAGCCATGACAGAGTGTAGGTGCTCTAGATCCCGTTTCTTAAGGATTCCTAAGTCGGGAGGGAGAAGAAGAACTCCACCAACGGCGGGACCTAACTGAGATGCTGCACACAAACATTAGGCTTTCGCATTCGTGACAACGCAGAACGATGCTCACCGTTGACCACCACACCATCTCCCTTCCCATCTTTCGTCATCTTGATCTCCACAAGCTGCTGCCTACTTTTCCCTTTCTCGCTTTCCACAGTGATGCCATACTCCCACCTCCCACTCTTTTTGTAGCTCGCCGCACGTTCTATCAGACGTCGCAAGGCCGGTGTTTCCGCGTCAAGTACAAGAAATACATTAATCGAAGATCGCGGTGGGGCCGAATAATTTGAGGAAAACGCGTGAGAGGTGGTGTCGTCTGGATCGTATGTTGAGAGAGGCAGAGTCTCGTCAATGTCAGTGACGGTCAGGTTGGAGGTCGTGAGTGATACCAAGCTGTACCAAATATCAACAGTTAGTACCGATCAATGAACAACTGCCGACACTCCTGGGCACCTCAAAAGCAAAGCAAGCTTAACGCGCCGCCAGATGTTTGAAGGGACAATCTCCGCTAACGTAGCACGACGTCAATTCAAATAGTTCATCAGGTAGCACGACGGTGCTCACTGCAGAATGAGTCTACGAGCCTCTGCGTAAATGCCCACGGTGAAAGTTCATCTAGACGTGCCGAAAATAGATAGTAGTCTCTGGAGAGCGCCAGAATCGGCAATGGATCACCTTTGACAATTCTCTGCACTGATTTCGGGAGAGCATCTATTCGGATGGTGTCAACAAGGTCGGTTCCCGCGTTTCCCACGCGGAAGGGATCATGGAGTAGGCGAGGGTGCCAGGAGATTGGGCGAAGAGAGGACACCTAAAAAGACCGTGATCAAGGTCGGAGCGGAGAGGAAAGTATTTATGATCTTTGCTCACCTCTGAGAAGAATGACGGAGCGTGGTAGGGCTTCCTGGACACTGTAGGAGAATGTGTTTGGCATCTTAGACTCAACATTTTGCAACACCCGACCTCCATACTCGCCATCTTGGTTCCCTCGTTTCTGGAGAACACCAACGACCTCCACCAACTGACCTATACTGACGTGATTGACCAAATCGTCTGCTCAGTATCAAGGGCTTCAGTTAGAGACATCTCGATTGTCTGTTCATCTATAATCGCATACCTGCAACTTCCACCTTCAATTCTCCGCACCAGCACCCACGACCACCATCCCACCAAGAATCACTGCGAATGCGAGGGCACTGAAGCCAGAGAGTTTGTACTCGCGTGTAGCTCCGATCACTTGGAGAATCGACCAGAGAACGCCGGCAATGGGTGCAGACATTGTGGTTTCGAAGTTGTTTCGAACTTGCAGGAGACCACGTAAGAACAGAACAAACTCAGTACCTAACTCAAACTCTCCCACATCAAGTCCAAATCTCACCAAACGTCGTCTTCCAACACCTTGCCACCCTGAGCCCTCCTCACTATCTTGACCGAGCTCTCCCCCTCTGCGTTCCACAAGTACACAACGCGGACCATATCGCGCGATCGACAGAAGCGGTTCCTACAAAAGAATGTGCGTGCAGCAAGCCGGATTTGTGGTACCGTCAATTTGGCGACGAAGAGACGTAGGGACGAGAGTGGTGAGAAACTTTCAAGTGCACAAAGCCATGCCGACCCCAAAGCGGGACGCCTTCGAAGAACAGCTGGTACATCGGCCAGTGATGACAGGAGGATTCTGAACAGGTTTAAATGACTGGTTCTTCAGATTGTGTTGCTGAAGTCGATGTGACCTACCCACCCTTCAACTGCTGGCATTCTGACCACCCTCGTAGCGACGCTCACATATTCGGGCCATATCTCGCCCTCGCCTTGTCGATCACCCTCTTCAGGCTTGGTTGCCTTGACGTCTCTATCAATCTGGGAGAGAACCACGTATGCGGCAGATGCCAGATCAGAGGAAAAGTCACGGAAACAATGTGTGAGGTGGAACGAGAGGGAAGCTGTATGAAAATTGTGGTTCGTGATGGACGATTTCGCCGTAATTTGGAAAGACGGTGACGCAAAAATCGCACTCACGGTCAAAGTCACACAGTGTCGCTGGACATACAGCCAGTTGGATCGTAAACTGAGTCTTAGAAGCACCGGCGGCGCGCGATCTGTGTCGGGAGGAGGTGTACGCCATGTGCATGGCGGGCGTATGCAGAGCGGTGAGATCTGGTGGGAACCCACGGGTAATGGTCAGACAACAAACGTAGTATGAGATCAACCCACATTCTGCCAGCTTGCTAACGATCATGTCCCGCGCCGAATCCACCGTGGAGGTGTGACCGTCGATCGCAGGAGGCGACCGCATTTCACAACCCTGAATCCCCTCCGCGTCTCCACGTGTGTCCCCGCCTGGATCAATCTTCACGTCTACCAGCGTTTCCACTCTCTGCGACCAGTCCACGGTGTCGTTGAAGGGCGTTCCGGTCCCACAAACCTCCACTGGCGTCCCACGCAATTTCGGCACCTCGGGCACCGACGCAGCCGCCGTAGACCGTAAAAAGTCGGACCGTTGTGATGGCGCAGGTGAGCATTCGGGCACGCGCAGGGCAGGTAGGGCGGAGTCGTCGAGCTGAGGCATGTCCCATGTCGGGACATCAGTGCTCTGCTGTGCCTCTCGAGGCTTCTTGAGCGTTAATACACGTGAAGATGGGTGCTCGTGAGGGTTCGTGGAGGAGCTGGGTGGGCCGAAGGAGGCTGGCGTCGGAGGGGTTGGTGGTGGTGACATGCTCCGCGGTCCCGCAGTCTTTGAGGGTGTTGTTTTCTTCCCTATAATGAAAAACGATATCAAAACCTGTAAAATGACGTTAGAAAGCGTTCGTTCACTCACCATCTGATGGGACGGACCTCTGCGAGACATGGGTCAGAAGTGGGCGGGTATTCGCACGAACACCTGGGACAGAAAACGAGCGGTCCAGTCGTAACCCCCAGGAAAAAATCATCAATCCAAGCATATGTACCCGTTGTGGCACTCTCACTACCCTGATGTCTCCGAAAACTCATGAAGGCAAGTGCAGACGAATGCACCTTTTTCGATCCAGCATAGGCGAAACGCAGGAGAGGGTTTTCCTTGATCCCATGACTCGATTCAATGTTTGGTGACTGGATCGGGGGAACGGGGTATGAATCGACGCTCATATCAATAGGATGTTGGATGTGTCCCAATGTCAGATGCCAGAAGTTTAGTTCCAGAAGTTTTTTCAGTCCCTGCTCTTTACAAGCAAGACAATAAATCAACACGAAATGCGAAAAAGGGAAGAAGAGGGAATAATGACAGAGGGTTGGACGAGTTGCGGGGTTCGCGGAAGATTGAATTCCACATGTTTCCAAATAGATTCAACATGTTTACATTCTCTATCCCTGGCCGTGCTGGTGTTTACATGAAGCTTCCAACCTAATCGGCACTACAACTCAATCTCCCACCTGTTGGGGAGCGTTTGCAGCCGTGTCCTGGCTGCAGAAGGAAACGATGCCGCGATCTTTGTTGATGAAGTAGTTGACATTGCAGAATATGCCAAGGAAATGCTTCTTGTGCTCGCAGAGGGATGGATGCGTATTGCAGGTGTGCCCCAGGCCGACGGCGGCGGTGGATGGCTGTCTGGCGACGGCGGGTAAAGCCAACAGGGCCAACATGAGAGAGTTGCTGGTGCGCTATGCAAATGGTTCTGGTCGTGGGTTGGACGCCAGAGGCAGGAGTACAAGTGTCAACGAGGCTTTTGCGCAGCGGGGGCCATCACCAACCATCTTCGCAGAGTCAGCCACGTGGCAAGTAAATCAGTGAAATAAAAGGATTTGGACCCCGACAGGTGTCGCAGGGAAGCCCTTTTGGAGCCTCTCGGTGGTGCATGAATTGGCTCATGCCCCGACAATGCAACATGCGATCCCACCCCAAGCCACCGGCCTTCTCTACAGCAGCAGCAGCTCAGGAAAGTCAAACTGATTCCGCACTCTTTTTATTGTAATTGTCCCCGGATTGAACCAGTAAACTTGAACTTGTTTTTACGCATACAATTGTCGATGACGTTCTCTTCTTTTGGAAATTTTACCCCTTTGGTTCCGGTGTTGCCGGTTCCTTCTCCGCCCGACTTTCCGGCAGTCCTGGAGTGCGAGCGAGTGTGGTGTGCGGGAACCCCACAAGGGGAGCAGTCAGAGGGTAGGAGAACGGGGCACTGTGGGGGGGTCAGGATTGTACCTCTGAGCCTTCTATTCATCGTGAAGTATACATATGACACGGTCCAACGAGCGAGTCCCTCTCAGGTCAAGAGACCGAGACAATGACCATTTTCTATTAGATCTCATGGTTGCAAATGGTCCCTGTCTCTTTGTAGGCAGTGCACGGTTGGAGAATTTTGCCTCCACACTGAAAGTAGCTCATATAACCACGTCTTGGAATGTGTGCTTACAGCTGAGACTACTTACATCGGTTTGCTTGCCAGAACAAGGGGACACGCCGCAGGGAAAGTCGACGTGATTGCGATTGTTAGGGGTGCGACAGACGTCTGCTATTCCTCCGCCTTGCGGAACGCAAGTCTTAGTTGTTAAAGCAAAGCCCGGCTGTATGAGTCTCAATGCAAATCAGCGGCGTCGAATCACTCCAACTTACCCGGCACAACCGTTTGGCCAAGGGCATCCGTCATTGGCCCCGCGACTCCGAAAGGTAAATGAGAGGTTGCCTTTCATGTGAAGAATCAAAGTCGCTATCGCATTTTGATCATGCGCCGTCTCCTCGCCCTTCTTCTCGCTGTGATGCTCGCATGCATTGCAACCGCGGCCTCTGTGATTGAGGGTTGCACGTCAGCGCGGTCCGTCGTCCGCCCTACTGTGGGTTTTCAAAATTGGCGGAGCTACTACAAAATTTGCCGCAATGGCTTCGGAATGGCATACTGCCCTTCAAAAGGATTCCGGAGCATTCCCGCGACTTTTTGGCACCCGGAACCCCCAGAACCCTCCGGAAATACATTTCTCTTTACGAATTGGGTACTCTCCTCCCTGTAGGAGTTATAGAAACGTTGTTTGTGATTTCCGGAGATTTCATTCCGGAGCATTCCATTCAATTTTATTTTGAAACCCACTGCTTTTCGATTTTTCCGCACACGAGAAAAGTCGAAACAAAACAGATCTTCGAGTGCAGAGCGAGTTCGCAACACTACTTGTGTCGTTGCAATGAGGGGACGTTAATGTGCCGAATCTCCCTGGACTCGCCGATGCCATCTTGCACCTTCCACCCCAAAATATCCGAACAGGCACAAACGTCAATCTATTCCACCTAAAAGCACACACCAAAAAAATCTACTCTGGCGGTCAAACATACCAACGCCAACGCCAACCCAAGCCAAAAATAAAATCATATCGCGCAACGCTTCCCATTTTTCGTCCGTGCCGCAAACCCACGCCGTGCCGCCGCCCTAAGCGCACCGCACGGCACGCCCGCTTACTCGTCGTCGACATCATCTGCATCGTCATCGCCCATCTCGTCGTCGTCGTCGTCGTCCTCGCCGCTGCCGATGAGAGCGTACCGGGCCACGTTGATGTAGAGCTCGTCCGCGATGCTTTGAATTAGGTCGGTGCTCCTGTGTGGGTGGGTGATGTTAGGAGGCGCAAAGATACGAAATGAGGCAGCGCCAGGTCGTCACTCCGTCATTTAATCCCATACCACCATCTTCGGTCAACGGTGTGCATGTCTCCACCAACCGCAGCCCTTGCTTCCCCCAACCACGGGTCCCCACCAGTCGTGCGCACGCAGAACTCACTTGGGATCAAAAATAGTCGACCATGCACTAGTCTCCGTGCTCCAGAACTCGTCATCATCATCATCGTCGCTGTCATCATCTTTCGCCTGCTTCCGCTTCTTTCCCGCAGCTGCGGGGGATCCCCCAGCCTTGGCTTTGGCAGGGGGGTTCAGCACCGCGTCGTGCCACTCGATCGTGGGGTGCGAGGTCACACTGGGTTCGCCGGATTCGTCCACCGTGATGGCTTTTGTCAGCGAGGCGTTCTGTGCGAGATGGTGGTTGTGTGAGTCGAACGAGGAAGGGGCGTTGAGGGAGACGTCGCGTACGAAGCATTTCGTAAGCGTTCCTGCGTCCATCCAGCCACAATCCGCGTCGCATATGATAGGCTGCTTTCAGTTCAGTTCAAATGCAGAGTGTGTCTTGCCCCGTTGTCAATCCACAACCTCACTCATCCAGCCTTCGCACGTCCCACTATGGATCTTCCCATCACCCACGCGCTCCGCTTGACTTCGCCTGCCTCCTCGTACACAGGTACACAGATACCAAGAAGAGTTTCAACTTTTCGTCACTTTCGTTTCCCTCTCTCAGCCTACTTCCTCCTTCAACTTGTTCGCCTCCACTCCACCCATCCCTGCTCCTGCTCTTGCTCCTCACCCGCCACCTCCACCCTGTTGCTGCAACTGCTCGCAGACGAAGACTCCACCGTCCACCTTCCACAACACCTTCTCACCTTAAACAACGTATTCCCCTTGCCAAAAGTGAACGTGACGGACACCTTCCTGTAGTCATCCTTCTCGCGCTTGACCTGCACGCCAGTGAGAAAGTCGAGCGCCTCGGCGTCGCGCGGGCTCAGCATGAACAGTTCCTTCAAATCCGGGTACGTGATGACTGCCTATGTTGGGCGCGAAGCAAATGGAAGGGACAGTGGGGATCGGTAAGAGGATTGAAACTGTAAGACGGCCTCGACACGTCATTTCGTCGGCTCCGCGTGGGGTGCATGCCATGATCATTTTCTCGTACACCTCCAAACGTCGATGACTTGCCACCGTCCCAGCATGCCTCAACAATATCCTCTCGTCGTCGAGAGCCTGCCACCTTCCCAGCATCCATCGACGATCCACGCCACTTGACAATAACCTGCACCATCCCAGCAACCTTTGACAAAAAGCTCCTCTTAACGGTTTACTGCCATCGTCCCCGGCATCACTCCACAATCCACTCCGTTTGACCATAAAATGCTCTCCGCCTTCGTTCAAATAGGCTTCGCTAATGGAAATCGACCTACTCGTCCACAAGCAACAAATGCTGCGGGACGTTTCAAAATTGAACTCCCGTCCCCCGAATTGCCGAACGCAGGCACAATCAGCGCACCTTGTGCCAAAAGTCCTTGTCACCGAGGGCCTTGATGGCTGCGTCGCGCTTCTCGAGCGCTGGCTGGATTGTGTTGAAGTGTTTGGTGCGGACCTTTTGTCGATTGAGGCAAACGGAAAGGGAGATTGGGGGAGAGAGGTTCCGAGCGAGATAGAGCAACGAGAAACGGCAGTTAAAGTACCTTTGCCAGGTCCGCCTCCATTGCCACGAGTGCGTCAATGACAGTCTGCTCCGAAGTGAGGACAGCCTCGATCTTGGGGTCGACATCGGTTTCAGCTTCCGCTTCCTTGTCGAGCTTTTGCTTCTTTGCCGCGGACATTTGCGGGATGGTTGGAGTGGGACGGAGTTCAGATATGATGCTTGGAAACAGAAAAAAAAATAAAGTGAGTGGACCGCAGCAGGGAGTCAAGACAAACGCAACAAAAGCAGCGCGGAGGCAGGACACAGGATGAAGCTACGAGAGCGGAGTGCCGTGAGTACGAGGGGCGAGTGGGGATCGAGATTCCAGCGTGGGGGCAAGCCAGAGAAACCAACTCCGCTCACCATTCCCTCCTGCCTGCTCCCACCCCTCTCCATTCCCTCCCCTCCTACTTTCCGTGCTCCCACTTTGCCACCCCTCAAAGAATCGCACCCCCGCGCACCCCCCTCCCAACCAACAGCAATCGCTCAGACACTCCCCGCGCAAGAAGCTCCGGTCCTCGCGCACTCGCTCCTCTCACTCGTCCTCCCCGCCTCCTCCGCCAAACCCTCCCTCTGCCACGCCACCGCCCTCCGCTTCAACCTCGACCTCGACCTCGACCTCAACCACAACAAACCCGCGTCCCGTCGTCTGGGAGGAGTACACCTGGGCAGGCGTCACGCGCATACGCGCTACTGCTCTCCTCGAAGGCGGTCTTGCCGCGCACGGGTTCGTCACCTCTTCCTCCTCCTCCGCATCCGCGTCCCGCCGGGGCTCAAAGCGGCCCCGCACCAACACATCCTCCTCGGCACCCACGTCACCGACACTCTCCGAGGACGACGAGGACGAGCCTCTTGTTGATGTCGATGGAGATATTGATGGCGCAGATGACGACGCGACAGCAGCGCACCGCATTTCGGAGCAGGACGTACTTGACTACGTGCAAAGGAAGATGAAGGAGCAGAAAGAGTGGGAGGATTCTCAATCCGGTTTAGCGGGCCAATCTGCACTAGCGACTGAGGGTGAAAGATCGTCTTGGACTGGGTCAACGTCAACTGGGTCGGGGTCGGGATGGACGGCGTCTGGGGGGACTGGGGTGAGTGGGTGGAGTGGGCACATAGGGCAGAACGGACAGAGTGCACCGAGTTTACAGAGTTTGCAGAGCTCGGAGAATGGACACTTTGGACCCACGGGACATTACGAGCACCCTGGACACACCAGCCACTCCGCAGACACTCCTCACTCGATCCACGCTCACACCGATCAGAGCGACCAGGAAGGAGACTCTAGTCACGCTTCACCCCACCTTACATATCAACACCCACACGGGGACCCCGACCCATCCTCCACCCAGTCTCGCCCTCCACCCTCGGACGACTACACACCGGTCTCGCTCGCGGACGAGGCCGCATACTATGCAGATGACGATACGCCTCTCGAGAATGGGCTCCCGCATACTCCCAACACCCTCACCCTCATCACCGAAGGAGTGTCTGCTCCCACCCAATCCGACTCCATATATTCCTTCCGCGCGTTGTACCCACCCCCGCAAGCGGACCGCGGGGCACTCCGTGAGCCGGAACTCGCAGGCACGGCCCCGGCCCATGGGCCCAACAGCTCATCGGGTGATGCGAGTGCTGGGTCTATGCCCGGAGCCTCCAAATCACATCCACTTGCCCCAATCCAATCCGCACAGAACCCGGCACCGTTGGACCCCCGCACGCTGGCCGCGCTGTACCGCCTCGCGTCTCTCCCGCTGGCCGTTGCCGCCGTGGACCCTTCGTTCGCGCCCCTTTCGTCATCCTTACTGCATCCCTCCCCTAACTTCCCCAATACCACAACACCGACCCCCACCCCACTCCTCTCCGCCCTGCTCGGCCACATCACCCACCTCACGTCTCAGCTTTCGCGCGCTCCCAAATGCCTCGTGTGTCTCGACGTCCCCACGTACCCGCACGCCCCGCCGTGCAACCACGCGCTGTGCAGGGAATGCTGGCTGGGCGTTCTTGCCACGCGGAGGGTGTGTCCCATATGTAACAGGATTGTGGGTGCGGGAGAGTGCAGAAGGGTGTGGTTGGGGTGAGGCGAGTGCCACTTTAGATGTACATGCACGTTTCCTGTTATGTTGTGTCGCTCAATACTACACCACTGCACAACCCATAACATTGTCAGCGATAATTCAAGGAAAATATAGGAAAGAGGCAGCACGTCGAAAAAGGGTCCCGCCAAGTTTAAAATGTATTTGCCGCGCTGTGGCCAACGCGCGTTGCGCGGCCGCCATATAAAAGTCACCGACCCTCCCTGTTCATTCAACGCAACTGCGTCAGTCTACTTCTACTCGCACGCCGCCACAGCAAAGCATCCGCCATGTCATCGCAAAAACCAGTGGTGAGCAGCCCGCGGCTTGAACTCGGCACCGCTACGCTTTCAACACTCCATCATCTGACCCCGCCGCCGTTTTTTCTCGTTCGGATCCCAAGGTCCTCGTTTTTGGCGCAACCGGCAACCAAGGGGGCGGCTGCATCAACGCGCTGCTCGCCAAAAACCAGTACGCCGTTCGCGCGGTGACTCGCAACCCCGGTTCGCCTGCTGCCCAAAAGTTGGCGAGCAGGGGCGTGGAAGTTGTCAAGGCGGACATGTCGGACGGGAGTGGGTTGAAGCAGGCGCTCCAAGGAGTGTGGGGAGTGTTTCTTATGACGGATAAGTCGAAGAATGAGGTGGCGCAGGTGAGAAGGGGCGCGTTGGCGGGATCTACTCTGGTAACATGTGAAAATTGAACGATCGTGTGGGTTTTTTTTAGGGAGTGACGGTCGTTGACGCTGGTACGTGCTGCTTTGCCTTGGGACTAATACTTCATTGACGTCACCATACTCTTCAACGCCAACAAAGCATTCGACGCTGGTGTACAGTTTATTGCCTATTCTTCTGTGGCAGGCCTTTCGACGGAGCTTGGACGGTACGTCACCAGAGCGTCATTGTTCGATTGGCACGAGCAGCACTTTTAATACTCACACCCCGTCCACCACCCACACGTCCACCCAATCTACATCTACAGAAAAGTTTCACACTGGGCCACCAAGCTTCGCGTCGAGGAGCACATCCGCAGCAAGCCCTGGCCACTCGGGTATGCCGTATTCCGCCCCAACGCATTCATGGAAAACCTGGTCGCCTTCACCGGCCCGCTCACGCTCGGCTCCGTCTCTACCATCGCCCCGCCTGGAACCCCTGGTCAATACATCGCCGTGGGCGATATTGGAGCGTTTGCAGCCATGGCGCTGGCAGAACCCAACAAGTTCCTGGGCAAGGAAACTGAGCTGGCAGGAGACTATGTCTCTGGGGAAGACATGGCGCGCGTTCTGGCCGACCTCACGGGCGTCACGTGGAAGGCATCCATCATCATGCCAACATGGTTGCTGAGGCTCCTGTCCCGCGATACGGCCGCGATTGTAGACTTTTTCGTAAGTGGTGGGGCCAAGGTGAGTACATGTCGTGGTGAGCGACGATATGCAGCAGTGGTATCAAGTTCTTGGTGGTCTAACGCCCGCCCCGTCCTCTCCACACCAGGCCGATATTCCCACCCTCCGCGCGATGAAACCCGACCTCCAGGACTTCCGCGCATGGTGCAAAGCGCAGGGTATCGGCAACATCGCCAAGGGGGAGAACCGCTACCCGTTCAAACAGCCGTCGTCGTGGGGATGGTACGCTTCCGTCGCGATCGGCGTCGGAGTGCTCGGCGTCGCGGCGGCATACGTTGCGAAGGGGGCCGGGTTGTTGTTGTTGTTGTGATTGCGTGGTTACTGAGGGCGACGTGGGTGAAAAAGCAGTTGCGAGGATATTGTACCACATGGGTGTTTTGATATGGCATTTAGAGGGATAGACTCAGCATGGAAAGAACTTTAACTTAGGACTCAACTAATTCTGCTAACTTTAGAGGCTCAAGTAAATGTATTACCCCTCCATGATTATTCTTTGTCCCGTCAGTCAGCAACATGGGAGGCGACGTTATATAGACCTGGAAGAATGTGAAACTTCGTCCAGTCAACGGGGCGGGAGCGATTTGTGGCGAGGGCAAAATGTGAGAAGAACACCGCTTTTGCGTTGTATGGTTCAATACTGCACAATTGTTTTTTAACCACTGGATCCAACGTGACTACAAATAGGATGGGGAAGTTCCTCCGTCACCAACCTGGCTGTGCCCCACTCAAGGTACATCCAACGAGCTCCATTAACGCATCACGTTCCCGATTCCGTCCGCCGTTCTCGTGCACCGCTACAAAACATTACATGTCGTCTCAAAAACCCGTGGTGAGCTCCCCTCGTCCTCCCTCGTCCCAAACACCGCACCGTCGGGTTGCAACATTCAATAACCCGTCCCTCGTCGCCGCTTTTTCTCGATCGGGACCCCAAGGTCCTTGTCTTTGGCGCAACTGGCAAACAAGGCGGCGCCTGCGTCGACGCGCTGCTCGCGAAAAACCAGTACGCCGTGCGTGCCGTGACTCGCAACCCCGGTTCGCCTGCTGCCCAAAAGCTGGCGAGCAGGGGCGTGGAAGTTGTCAAGGGGGATATGAATGACGGGAGTGGGTTGAAGCAGGCGCTCCAAGGAGTGTGGGGAGTGTTTCTTGTAACAGATCTGGTAAAGAATGAGGTGGAGCAGGTGAGAAGGGGCGCGTTGGCGGGATCTACTCTGGTAACATGTGAAAATTGAACGATCGTGTGGGTTTTTTTTAGGGAGTGACGGTCGTTGA
>KQ965746.1:20315-134959 GCA_001574975.1 Gonapodya prolifera JEL478 | reverse complement strand
GTGAGAAGGGGCGCGTTGGCGGGATCTACTCTGGTAACATGTGAAAATTGAACGATCGTGTGGGTTTTTTTTAGGGAGTGACGGTCGTTGACGCTTGTGTGTGGTGTTTTGCCTTGAGGCGTTGCGGTTGATTGACGTCACCATACTCGCCAACCAAGCGTTCGCCGCCGGTGTACAGTTCATTGTCTATGCCTCTGTAGGAGGCTTATCTACGGAGGCTGGGCGGTACGTCTCAGAGCGTCCTTGCCAGATTAACACTGACCACAGAGTGCTCTTCTTCCATCACCCCACCCGCCTCCCGCACACTCACAATTTACGTCTGCAGCAATGTACCTCACTTTGCCACTAAGCTTCGCGTCGAGGAGCACATCCGCACAAAGTCCTGGCCACTCGGATACACCGTACTCCGCCCCACGGCATTCATGGAAAACCTGGTTGTCTTCACCGGCCCGTTGACACTCGGCTCCGTTTCTACCATCGTCCCGCCCGGGCTCCGTGGACAATACGTGGCCGTGAGCGACATTGGCGCGTTTGCAGCCATGGCGCTTGCGGAGCCTAAGAAGTTCTTGGGGAAGGAAATTGAGCTGGCAGGAGACTTTGTCTCCGGGGAAGACATGGCGCGCGTTCTGGGTGACATCACGGGGGTCAAGTGGAAAGCCTCCATCGCTGTCCCGACATGGTTGCTGAGACTCCTGTCCCAAGATATGGCCTTGATGGTGGACTTTTTTGTTAGCGAAGGGTGCAAGGTGCGTAGATGCCGTGTTGAGCTACACACGATAGGTAGCCGTGGAATGGGGTTAGTGTTGTTCTCACATGCCACTCACCCAAACCCCACCGATTCCCACCCACACCAGGCCGACATTCCCACCCTCCGCGCGATGAAACCTGACCTGCAGGACTTCCGTGCGTGGTGCAAAGCACAGGGCATCGGTAACATCGCTAAGGGGGAGAACCGCTACAAGTTTCAGGAGCCGACATCGTGGGGATTGTACGCAGGTGTCGCAGTAGGTGTCGGAGTGCTCGGCATAGCAGCGGCATACGTTGTAAGGAGGGGCGCGTTGTGGTGATTGCGTGGTCGTGGTCGTTGTGCGGCGGCGTGGGTGAAAGGCAGTAGTGAAGAGGACAAAACAGTGATAGGGTCCTTTGTCAGAGGATGGAGGGAACATGAAAAACTCCAACATCAGCCTCATCTAATTCTGCTAGCTTAAGTAGATGTACGCGCGCTCCCTCACTTTCTTTGGCAGCAACATACATCAGGCGATGATGTTCAACTTACTTCGCACGTCATTCCCCTTTGGGGCACTTTCTACCGGAATAGACAGAGTGTCCGAGAAAGAGAGTGTATGCTCATATCTGAATGGATGAATTATTCTTGAGCAGAACGGTGTCAGTGGTAAGGAGAGTTTTTGGCTATGCAGGTGTAAGTTAGATGGACACGCACATCTTCTGTCGCCGCTTTTACATTGTGTGGTTCAATAATGTACCACTGATTTTATCACTGCATGATACATCGTTGTAATTGACTTGGAATGGGACATCAATCCTTTCACACCCTCTGTGGCCCTGCCTGGCAGGACACGCAACTGGAGACATTCGACGCATTTCGATTTCGATTCCGTCCGCCGTTCTCGTCCGCCGCTGCGAAAAAGCATTCCATGTTGTCCCAAAAGCCCGTGGTGAGCAGCCAGCGCTCGTCCCAACCACCAAACCGGTGTGCTTGAACATTACATAATCGGACACTCGCCGCCATTTTCCTCGATCGGGTCGGTCCCAAGGTCCTCGTCTTTGGCGCAACAGGCAAACAAGGCGGCGCCTGCGTTGACGCGCTGCTCGCGAAAAACCTGTACGCCGTGCGCGCTGTGACTCGCAACCCTGGGTCGGCTTCTGCGCAGAAATTGGCGAGCAGGGGTGTGCAGGTCGTCAAAGGGGACATGAATGACGGGAGTGGGTTGAAGCAGGCCCTCGAAGGAGTGTGGGGAGTGTTCTTTATGACGGATCGAGTGAAGAATGAGGTGGAGCAGGTGAGAATGAGCGCGGTGGCGGGATCGACTCTGGTAACACGTGCAATTTAAACGCTTGTGTGGTTTTTTTTAGGGAGTGACGGTCGTTGACGCTGGTATGTGGTGTCTTGCCTCGGGGCTTCGCACTTGATTGACGTCACCATACTCGCCAACAAAGCGTTCGCCGCTGGTGTACAGCTCATTGTCTATACTTCTGTGGGAGGCCTCACCACGGAGCTTGGGCGGTACGTTCAGAGCGCTGTCGTTACAAAAGCACTGAGTGCACGGAGCGCTCGGCTCATCACCGTCCTGCACTCCACCGCCTCTTACCCCCCCCCCCCCCCCCCCCCCCCCCCCCCCCCCCCCCCCCCACCCCCCCCCCCCCCCCCCCCCCCCCCCCTCCTCCACACGATCCACGTCTACAGCAAGGTCCCTCACTTTGCTACCAAACTTCGTGTCGAAGAGCACATCCGCACCAAGCCCTGGCCACTCGGGTTCACCATCCTCCGGCCCACGGCATTCATGGAAAACGTCGTCGAATTCACCGGCCCGCTAACGCTCGGTTCTGTCTCTACCATCATGTCCCTCGACGTCCGTTGCCAGCACGTGGCTGTGCGCGATATTGGAGCGTTTGCGGCCATGGCGCTGGCGGAGCCAAATAAGTTCCTGGGGACCATCGAGCTGGCGGGGGACAATATCTCCCCGAAAGATATGGCGCGCGTGCTGGGTGAGATCACGGGCGTCCCGTGGGAGGCCTCCCTCATAGTCCCGAAATGGTTCCTGGGACTCGTGTCGCACGACATCGCCTCGATGTTTGATTTTTTTGAGCGCGAAGGGTATAAGGTGAGCTGGTGCCGTGGTGAACTGCGAGCGTACAAGGAGCCCAAGTACTCTTCTTTCTGGGAGAATTCTCTTCGCGGAGAATTCGCCTTTGGCAGACACCTTGGCGTAGCGCAAGTTCTCTCCCGCTTCGCGGAGTATTCGCCTCCGGCGGACTCCTCGACCTGCACTTCGTGCTTAAACCTCGGGCTCGCTTAGCTCGCGTCTCGCAACTTCGGCTGACGGCCTTCATCACTCGACCCCTTTCCCACCCACCCACCCACCCTTTCCAGGCCGACATTCCCTCCCTCCGGGTTCTCAAACCGGACCTTCAAGACTTCAGCGCGTGGTGCAAATCGCAGGGGATCGGCAACATCGCCAAAGGCGAGAACCGCTACAAGTTCAAAGAACCGTCGTCGTGGGTGTCGTACGCAGCTGTTGCTGTCGGCGTTGGAGTGCTGGGCTTCGCGGCGACGTATGTTGTGAGGAACGGCGTGTTGAGGTGATTGCGTGGTCGTGGCTTTTGGGCGACGGCGGGTTGAAGGCAGTTGCGATGGTGACGTGATAATAGGGCGTTTTGAAATGTAATTTTCAAGTGACAGAGGGAACCTGGAATTACTCCAACATCATAAGCCTCATCTAATTCTGCTGACTCGTGAGGCTCAAGTAAACTTCTCCCTGTGGCGAATTGTGTATCAGTTCTCCACCTCATTTGTCTTTGTCAGCAACATAGGAGACCACACGTGTTCCGCCTCCTTCGACTCCATTCCTCACTGGAGGACTCGCTCTTGAGCTAGTGCGGTCTCTGAGTAAGAGAGTGTGTATTCAGACCAAAAGAATGAATAAATTGTCAGCGCAATTTTCTGCTCTTTGGATACAGTTCCTCTCCTGCGGACCTCTAGCACAGTGAACCGTTCCTCAATATATGGGGCGAAGGGTGGTAATAAAGAAAGAGAACGCCTCGACACGACAGACAATCTAATCCACACGCCCTCAACTTACTTCTCGCCATCCCATCATCCGCGTCAATGCAGCGACACTCCCCACTTCCCCCACAAGGGGAGCCTTGCCTCGGCGTTTCTCCTGCTGGAAACTTTCCCCACCCAAACAGTTCCACATCCATCCTTGCTGGCCCGTTCCCAATCGAAAACGCAGTCACTGGACCTCTCCAAGAGTATCCCAGAGTCCATCCGAATGGCTCAGAGTCGACTTTCTCCACCACACCACCCCACGCCGAAAAAGTGCCCTCAACGGTCAACAGCACAGTTGCCGACTCAGCTGGAAACGGGGCGTACATTGTGAAAATGGAAGAAATTCGAAACAAAGTGAGTTTTCGAGTTGCCCTTTACGTCTATTGTTCAGTCCCCATGTCGACGCCCTCACTTCATCTCTTTTCTACCACAGTCTGAGCACACCAACCACCTGACATGGGAAAATCTTCAATGTACCACGCCCAAGGGCAAAGTTCTTCTTGACGGGGTTTCTGGTTACGTGAAGAGCGGAGAAATGCTTGCTGTGATGGGGGTGGGTTCATTCGGGAACAGAATGAAAGACAAGAGAACAGTTAATGACGAGACATTTGCGCTTTTTTAGCCCTCGGGCGCGGGCAAGAGTACCTTTTTGGACATCCTCGCCAACCGCACTAGCCTGCCGCATGAAGGAAGGGTACGTGTCCTCTCAATGGAACACATGTCACTCCGTGTACTTACATATTTTGGTCCATAGATTCGCGTCAATGGCACAACAGACTTCAAGATGAAAGACCTGTCCTCGTACTGTGAGCAAGACGACGCCCTGTTGGGCACCTTGACGGTCAAGGAGACTTTCTTCTACGCCGCCAAGCTCAGCTTACCCGCCAGTCTGACCAACAGCGAACTCACGAAACTTGTTGACGAGACGATCCAACAACTCGGATTGCAGAAAGTGTCGGACAATTTGATCGGGAATCCCATCCAGCGCGGTATTTCGGGAGGACAGAAGCGTCGGGTCACCATTGGGTCTGCGCTTCTCACACACCCCGTGATCTTGTACCTGGACGAGCCCACAAGTGGTCTTGACGCAAGCACAACTTTGAACCTCGTGAAAATGCGTGAGTGCAGAACAGAACATATCCCACGACCTTGTCCTTCCATTCACCTGACCTCCACTTTACTTCAGTCCGCGAGCTCGCCTTATCCCGCAACATCATCATCGTCGCCACCATCCACCAACCTTCCTACGAGACATTCTCCCTCTTCGACCGCCTGCTTCTTCTCGCCGAGGGCAAAACTGTCTACTTCGGTACCACGGCCAACGCGTTCCCCTTCTGCGAGGAACTGGGCCGCCCGGTGCCCCCGCACTCGAACCCTGCCGACTTCATGCTCGAGCTCGTCAACCCCGTGTACTTCCGCTCCGACAACGACGACTCGGCAGCCCAGCTCGCCAAGCACTGGGCAGCATCGCCGAGACACGCCGGCGTCGCCAATGAGATCGCAGTGATTGCCAACGACACGTCCGGGGATGAGATTGCCCGCAAAGGGCCCACGGGGTCTTCGTTCTTCAAGACCTACGTGCTCATTCTCAGAGCGATTCTCAACTACCGCAGGTCGTTCATTGCGTATGGAGTCCGTTTGGGAATGTACCGTGAGTGGTTTGCACAGCCAGTCAAGTCGAAACAGAATCTAACATGACGCGGTCACAGTGGGAATGGGAATGATGATGGCCCTAATCTGGATCAACCTCGGCAACGAGCAAGAAAAGATCAACGATCGTATATCGGTGCACTTCTTCTCCGTCGCTTTCCTGGGATTCATGAGTGTAGCAGGTATTCCGTCCTTCTTGGAGGAGCGCTCTGTGTACCTCCGGGAGACGCACAGTGGTCTCTACGGACCTGGAGCGTACACCGTCGCCAACTCTCTCGTCACCATCCCCTTCCTCTTCCTCTGTGCCCTCGTGTTCGCAATTCTCAGGTATGCGATTCCACCCTGCGCCGATAAAGAAGTCAGGAAATTCACATCAACGATTTGTCCTTCCCTAGCTACTGGTCGATCGGTCTTCACCCAGGCGCTGACCACTTCTTCCAATTCCTGATCTACTTGTTCCTCGGAATTTACGCCGCAGAATCACAGTCTGTGCTCGTAGCTGCCGCAGTCCCCATATTCGTCGCAGCTTTGGCGCTTGCATCGTTCGCAAATGGTAAGCGAGAAGTTTTGTCCACCGAGTTATGCGTCTCTGATTCACACGCGACCCCCCCTTTTTGTTAGGATTCTGGATGTGTGTGCAAGGCTACTTCATCCGCAACCTTCCCGCCTTCTGGAAGAAATCTTTCCATTACATGGACTTCCAGATGTACAGCTTCCAGCTCCTCATGAACAACGACCTCCGTGACACGGTTTGGAACTGCCCCAAGAACCCCAACGGAGCCTGCCAGTGCTTCTACTACAACCCCGTCCAGGACAAGGGTGTCTGCCAGTTCACTGGAGACGACGCCCTCAAGAGTCTCGAAATTTACGATATCAACTACACAGCCTGGATTTGCATTCTCCTTGTCATCTCGCTAGTTTTTCGATTGGCGTTATACGGTGTTCTTTGGTGGAAGGCCCGCCGGTGATGTCTCATTGTGATTTTAGTGTCTCATTTGTCACACGTTTTAATGATGTAATACAACATTGCAATGCCATCATTTATCGGCTGGTGTGTGTGTGCGGATCACACGAACAAGAAATGACGTCGAGTTACATAAACATCTCGTCCTCGTCCATGGGCGCTTTACTCCCCAACTTCCCCACCGCATCCCACTCTCCACTCGTCGCACCCGCGTTCCCACCATCTACGTCATCGTCCGCCATCATAAGCTGCATCATATCGTCCGGACTGACGTGCTCGCCCCTCGCAAGAGCCTCGCGGGCTCTCTTCATGGCCGCCGACGTGTCGTTCGGGACGGGGTGGTGCGAACCGGGGAGTGAGGCGTCGCCATGTCCCGCCCGGTGCCCACCTGCACCGCCGTCTTGGCGTCGTTCCTCCTCGTCCACCCTCATCGCCGCCTCCACGTCTCGCGCAGCCTCCTCATCGGCCCGCATCGCCGCCTCCATCTCCCGCGCCGCTTCCTCGTCCGCCCTCATGTCGTCGTCATCACCCATGGCGCGGGTAGCCTCCTCATCCGCTCGCATCGCTGCCTCCTCTTCCGCCTCGCGCCGGCGCCGTTCCTCGTCCTCGGCCAGCCGGGCCGCTTTCCGCGCTTCGAGTCTCGCGAGGGCTTGCAGCCGGCTTTGCTCGATGCGCGCCACCGTGCCGGGTGAGAGTGGCGCGTGGGCAAACGCGGAGGAGGGCGGTGGTGTCGGCGGTCGGTTTTCGTCGGGAAAGAAGCCTTTGTGAGATGATGAAGGTCGGGGTTGAAGGTAAAGGTGAAGCGGGTGTGGAGCACACTACTGCAGATTGGAAGATTGGAGCGTCGTGCACGCACCTTGTCCAAAAACTCCGCCGTTTTCGGGCAGCGAGGCATCGGCAGAGGGCCACATGTCGTCCTCCTGAGCCAGCTTCGGGTCGAGGTCCTCGGGCAACAGCTCGCCGCGCATCTTGCGGCGCTCGAATTTGCGCCATTCCTCGGCGTGCACCTTCAAGGAATAAAGTCGCAGGAGAGTGCGAGGGTTTTCTTTTGGCGTCCTTCATCGCTGTGAGAACACGAGAACATGCAACGCACCTTCATTCTTCGTTCGTGGCAGAGCTTTTCAATCTTGTCAACTGCGTCAGTGAAGGCGAACTTTGGGTATAGTCCGTGGGCCCAAATCTGGTAACAGTTCATGAGGCGGGATAGGTCGCGGATAGCATCCTCATCCTTTGGAAGTGTTGGTAGTTTGGCACTGGGGTTTCCAGGAGGTGGTATGGTATGGACCAGACTCACCTTGCTGTATTTGGCTTTGAAGCGCATCTTCTCCACATCGGCACGGAGCTTCGGAAAGCCCTTTTCGGAGAGAAGCCTGGCGAGAAAACAGCGACATTGAGTCCCGTCCCGCACAAATCGTGACTTGGGAAGGTTGCCACGCACAGAGTGGAGTCGAGCTTGATAGCCTCCGACTTCGGTTTCTTCTTCTTCTTCTCGTCTGCCTTTTGCCCATCGGGAGCGTTCAGATCCGTGAGCGGGTTGAAAATCTCTGAGGAGAGGCCAAAGTCTCCGGCGAGGGTGGACACCCGCGACTGCGCAGCGGTATCGCGCCCATTTGAGTCAGTGGTGGTGGATTGGTCTGGTTCGTCCCATGCGAAGTCCATCGCAGCGCTAGAAATGCCAAATCAAAGTTCGTTGAAAGAGTGGGGAGGGTGTGAGTCCGTGGTCCTGCACCGCAGCAACCATGATGCAGTCATAGCCAGCCAGCCAGCCAGCCAGCCAGCGCAATGCCCGTGTGGATTGAATGCGAGACCGCGCGATCAAACTTTGCAGGAGGGTCGCTCATCGCCCGCATTTCCTTCGCCAACTCCCTCACTCCTCCGCATGGCGAACATGATCCGTGGACTCAATTCTCCTTCACCAGAGATGCTCGCGCAGCAAAAGCAGCCGCGGCGGAGCGTGCTGGCATGGGTGACGACGATGACGACGCAGATGGCGACGATTTCGACCCGGATGGATTGGCGGGATCTGCATCCAGACCAGGAATCGTGCGCGGAGTGCTCGGCGTTCCTCGAGCGTTGGGCGCAATGACGCTTAATGCTGTACGCAACTTTTTTTACGAGGAGGCGCCCCCAGAGGACGATGGAGACGATGCCCGCGAAGATGATGTCGAAGATCCCTCACAGCAACGTGAAGATAGACCTCCTGCACAGGGTAATACCGGTGGCTCTCTCACTGGTGTAGAATCTCAAACAGCGGGGCAGTTCCCCATCGCGCATGGTGTGTGCTTGGGTCCAAGAGATGTTGTCATGTATTTCAAATGCAAACCCTTGGTCCCCCAATTCAATCCACTGAGACTAAAAACATGTTTTTCCCTGCAGACATCTCCCTCCAATCTCTTCCTGCATCCCGCCAATCCACCTCATCCCCACCCCGCCGACCCTCGACATCCCTCGCCGAAGGCGCCGTCACTCCCGCTCTCCCACGAACTGGATCTTCCGCCTCCGTGTACTCCGCCGGCGCGCCTTCGATAGCCGGGGGATCCTGGCACGGGACGGCGGCGGCGCCGGGTCAAAGCGGCTCGGCGTCCCCGCGACGATCGTTCAGCCTGCGCGCGCGCCAGCCAAAGCCCGAGCCCGTCCCGATTGCGTTTGCGCGCGTGGTGGGGCACCTCACCGTCGACCCTTCCTACGTGGACTATTCCAAGTTGGAGCAGGGCCATGGCAAAGCCGTTTTGGGTGTTGTCGGCGGGGGGTCCTTGGGAAGCGCGGGGACCAAAAAAGGTAGGGACACGACGCGACACGGATGGAGTTGCACCTGTCCTTTCCTATGCACAGGTGACGAACATCAACCCATCGACAGACAGCTCGATCCTTATATTCTCCTCCCACTCGACCGTGCTCTTCGCCGACCAGATCCTGCAGCCAAACGAAAAGCGCACGTGTGAGCTTTCCCAACGTATATGCGTCACTGCAGTGTTTTCACCGACCCTGATCCCACCCGCAGTCTCGTACCAGATCCATCTCCCAGTGTCTCTTCCACCGAGCTACCGTGGGCGCGTGGGAAAGGTTTCGTACCGCCTGGTGGTTGGCGTGCGACGTGGAAGCCTTTCCGACGGAGCGGGGGAAACCTTTGAGGTTCCGTTTCGCTTATACGCGGCGGTCCCAGGTTCGTTGGTTTCTTTCTGTCATTTTTGCACCACACTTGTCATTTCACCTTTCATTGGTCTCGTCAGGCCACGGTGGCGCTGGCCAGTTTGACGTCTTCCGGCCCCTCATGTTGACCGGGGCCGATTCCTCGGTTGCGTCCGAAGACGATGGTGCATCTGGCGGGAAGCAACGAGGTCTGCATTCCACCTTTACGCACACGCTTCGTTTCTTCCTGTTTAAGAAACCTATACGTCGTCTCATCCCTGACGCAGGGTCTCTGTGGGTGGAAACGCGCGATGCCGCACCCGCATCACCCAACGGCGAAGAGCCCCTGTCGCCAGGCGCGCAAGACGATGGGGAAGAAACGGGCACCAATATATACGCCGCATGGTCCGTCTTGGTGCGGAGATCGCCGGAAGGTGCGCTCCAAAGAGTTTTTTTTTGCAAGTGCCTTGTTCGTACACGTGGTGACGCATGATTGCAAATTTCAAGCGACGTTTCGCATCAACAGGGGTGATACCCCCGTGGCCCAAATTGTGCTTCTCCGACCGTCCTTTCGGCTGGGCGAAGCGGTAACCGGAACGGTAACGTTTGTGTTGGGCACTGTCCGTTGTTATCAGGTGAAGAAAGCATCCCGCACCTCGCGTTTTTATTGTCCAAACACTTTCGTGACACTTGTTTGAATTCTCCACATGTCCTCCCGACACCTCGGGCTTGGTCACAAAGATTGCCTTGATTCTCGAGCTCGTGGAAGTCGTTGATCCGGCATGCGCCCTCCGTGATGAGCAGCAGATTACCAAGCTCACCTCTCGCCGAGTAGCAGAGCACCGCCAGTTTTGCCTCAACATGGTCCGAATACCGGTTGCTCTACCCATACCACCTCATTTGCCGACGAGCTTCACTACAAACGCAGGTGCGTGTTATTTTGTGTATACTTGGCAATACCTCTGAGCTTAATCTAAAGGAAAATTCGATTTTTTCATGTTGCATCAGTGAGCCTGTCGTGGCGGCTTCGTGCCGAGTTTGTCACCGGCGGAGAACCCGGGTTTGAGGCAGAGGAAACCATCGATCCGCACGTCGCCGTTATTCGAGCTCCCAGAAAGGTAACCACGGACACTTGGAGCTGTGAACTTCCCATCACGGTTCACGGCCTTCCAGAGGAAGAACTGGAACCTGCGCGACACATCTTTAAAAACTAACTGAGATACCAGCGTTATTACATTTAAAATTGTAATCAACGAGATACATGTAATTGCAGGTGATAACGCCATCAAAGCGACAGCAAATATCCCCGCACGCGTTCGTCATTTTTCAGGGCAATCGATACGTCAGCGTCATTATTGTTGAACCGGAGCTTTCGAAGCACGTCAGCTGGGCCGCCTTCGATCACTACAATGCGGAGGGAGGCCCAGTTATAGCATATCTTAATGAAGTCCAGATGCATGGGGGGATCAAGCTGATTGCGGAGACAAACATTGCGATGTTCCTCGATCACCTTCGGTTGACCGCCTCCGTGAGCTTCAATCTTTTGGGACGCTTACAAGCATTCTCACCTCACGCAACTCGATATCGGGTACGCCTCGTCTGCGCACTCGGTTCGCAAGAGCGATCAGAAATATTTTCTGGTGCAGCGATCCTTTCTGAACACATGAAACATTCGAAGTCGTGAAAAGCTCGGTTACCGCGCGTTGTACGGCGCGAATAGTGATTCGAAGAGGAGTGTCATCGGTCGCCCTTGTGGGTGCTTTGTACTTTTCACGCTCCACAAGCTCCACTGCACGTCTGCCAAATTCGAGGAGAGGCAGCGTTATGCCATGTCGAACATCCTTTCACAAAGGGGTGGATAAGAGTACGAACCGGCAAATATCCAATGCTCTTCGCGCATCTCCAGAAACGGCGCTGACTTTCCGAGATGCAAACTCGATAGCTTCCTTGTCAAAGATATCGATTCCAATCAGTCTTGATTGCACAATTTCGGAGAGTTGCTGGTATGTGTATGGCTGGAAATTCATTCTTTTTAAGCCTGGGGACGGAGCGTGGCGATCAGTTACAATTCAATATTGAGATCGCATCATTTGCTCACCCAATCTGCTGGATACTCGATTTGTCAGCAGGCGTTCTGGTAGATCCATGGTATTTGCGATCGCTACGACGATAAGATTCGAGTTTGGCCTATTAGGCCAATCAAAAAAACTGTAGATGACGTTTTGCTTGGAGGTGACGAGGAGGTCGAGCTCGTCCATCACAACCACACTATGCACAAGCATCAAAATAATGCACTATAGAACCCCGAAGTCTCATCTCACATCGGTTCTGTGTCCAACCTCGGGCTTTTGAATCGGGTTTCTAGCAATTCCGCTGCGTGGGCAGAAGTTACTTTGGTGTCCGTGAGTGCCTCCCATAGTACGGAGTACGACTGTTGGGGCTCAGTGAGTTTCATCCCATTGATTTCGACAGCATAAAAAGGTTGCATTTCTCCAGCCTCAGAGCGGGCTTGAAGAAATCGGAGAGCTTCTCGAACAGTCGCAGTCTTGCCCGTGCCAGGAACACCAGAAATATCTGTCACAATAACATTAGAAAGTTCCATAAAAAGCCTGAGTCAATAAACACCAACATATACAGCAACCCGTTTTCTTTTCGATTGCAGTTTCAAGCTGTTCGATAACCTGGGCGAGCTCGTTCTCTCGACACGGAAGGGTGTCGGGAACGGCTGACACATGAAGTCTCTTTCGCATTTCCGTGTACTCAAAGCCACTCTCCACCGGCGTAATCGGAGCTCGTGCGGGTAATGCGTATCTGGTGAGGGTAAAGGACATTGCAATTGTTTCAACGACCGACCAGAACAGGGAAACCGATGCAAGATACTATACATTAGATCCGTTTTCCGAGCTGTAATACGGGGCTTTTTGGTTTTTGATTTGGCGGAGATAGGTGTTTTACGCTTCCTTGATTTAGGCACAACGTTGTCTTCTTCGGGATCTTGGAACGACCCATTATCGTCATCGGAGTAACTGTTGTCAATAAGAGTTTCATCATCTGTTTCTTCTTCGGAATCAGAATGCTCCCCATGGTATTCGTCGTCTTCAGGGTCAGATGTGTCGCTCGAACCATCTGAATCATTTGCTTCGTGCACCTTTTCAGATGCCTTCTACTCAATAGCAAGTATGATGTGAAACGAAAACAATCAATTATGCACGCAAGCTTTTATACTGACGCAACAAACGCTCCCGCACCTTGAGGGGAACTTTTGGTTGAAGTTTGGTCTTGACTGGTGGGAGCCTTTCAGTCGACGTTTCGGGGTTGTCGAAGTAATTCTTCGCAAGCTCGGCCAAATCAACTGGTGAGAGAGTCTGAAATAGGAACGTAAATGTGAGATAGTGTGTGCGAAATTTCAATTGGCACAATGCACGAACCGCCACCCCTCTCGTTTTGGAATATTGGCGCACACAATAGTAGACGGGGAGCTGAGCCCTCGATTCCCTTGTCGCTTTTGCTTGACTTCCAACAATGTAACATCGATTTCGTACACATCCTGTCGAGTGGAGTTCAGGAGGAGAATTGTCGCGCGTTGTGGTGCACCATACCTATGGGATGAACTGCTTCGGCGGGAACGTAATACGCCTCATGCTTGAGGAATTGAAGAATGGAATGAATGTCAGCTACGTAGACGTGGAATGCAGATGAGGAATAGAACATCACCTTGTCCACTTTCACCCCTCTTACACGGGTGAACGGATCCGATGCTAGCAGAAAGGTGGGCTGTAGCCGCACCATATCCCTCCCTCGCTCGTCGGTGAAAATTGCTCGAATCATGCCGAGGTACCGGTTGGAGTCATCGTCCCCACCCCACACCACGAAGTCTCCCTTCGAGAAGGACTCCTCCCCGATTGCAAACGAGTTGTGGTGTACCTCAACGGAACCTTGAGACCTTTGACGGATCCACGAAGAGGTAAGCATGAAACACGATTGTCCTCAGAGTTCAGCAGTTACCTGGTTCTTTTTGATGGTCGGTTGGTGTGCTTTTCCACAGGCTCACCCAGATGGTGGGTGCCGCTATTTGTCCTATCTCGTGTTGACATCTTTGTCGTTGATTCTTGGGAGGATGCAGCGGTGATAGCTCTCAAATCAATGTTTTGACCGTTGGTGGATGGGATCGAAGTCGGTCTTTTGAGACAAATCCAAACATTTTTTTTTCGATAAAGCATCTTCAAATCAAGTTAAATGCAGAATGTACATATGTGATGTCACGACGTGGAATTAATTGCACCCAATCTAACGCTAGCCACTCTTGAACCTCCGTTCAGAACATCTGGAGACAGCGCTGCAGGCGTTCCCAGAGAGACAGAGTCCACATTATCCGACTGCGACTCTCTACCCCCAATGATGGTCCATGCAGTCTTGAGTTCCGCCTTGGCAAGGGCTTCCAAAGTGAGGAAAAAAAGTGGGGATATACAACAAAGGTAACCCGGAATGAACAAAGCGAGGGCTAGAACTGCGGTTAAAAACGTGGCCAAAGAGAGTAGAAACTGCATAAATTAGACACACATTAGTGTCAAGGTGGTGGGGAGCCAACATGGAAACGAACCTTGTAGAACAGAAAATATACAACAGTGCCCCACGTTCCTCGATCGCCCCACATAGCTGTGAAGCTTACACAGCATCCAGCGATGACTCCAGCCTCTTTCAAAGGGTTACGAGGTACGGGAGCGGTATCATCAAATATTGGATTTCCGACTTCGCCAGCCGAGCCCCCTTGTGCGGATTGAGGGCTTCCCGAGACTGGGAGCCCAACGGCTGCTAAAACCACCCCTCGAGTGCTTCCTCGGTGCATCGCGAGCTCCATGCTTGCACTCCGCCGGGGAGCGACAATAATGGTTGGAAGCTGACGAAGTTGGCGATGAGGTCGCCGTGCATCTGCTCGACGCACTCCCCCTGCCGGAGAGGCGTGCGGTGCAACAGCAGCTTCCGTTTCCGTGGGCGCATTCGACTGAACCCTAGAACCTCCTTCATCCCCTATCACAGCGTCAAGCATGTACAGATCAACTTTTGCGAGAGCTCGCCATGTCACGGAGACAGCGAGCCCAACAGGAACCCCAACAAATGGTACTATCATCAACACCACCGACAACAGGAGTGTTGACAACACCCACGCGAAGCAGAAAACCGCGAGAGGCAAGTCCACAAGGAGAGCATATCCTAGAATGAGCCATAGTCGCGCTTTGAACGGTGTAAAGTACCACCGCTTCTCCGGTGTTTTAGCCGACTGCGTTGACGATGCACCTCGTCTACGCCCATTACCAGATCGACCACTTCTATGAGATCGATGCTGTCGGAAAGGACCGGGGGAAGAGGAAGATGGTGTTTCCGATGTTGCAATCGTTGGGTCAGATACCAGAATTGCAGAAGATTCGTCCGGCAGCTCCCCTCCATGAAGGAACGGTGGAGGTTGGAGCAGTCCCGAACGGTGTTCATAAATATGGAATGTTCCCGGATAGCCATACTGTGCACCCTGAGCACCGGCAGTGCGACCACCAGTTCGTATAGCACCTCCACCTGGCGACCCATCGCCATGTCGACCGTGCGAGTCCAATAGACCCCCATGCGCTGATTCTGCACGGTGTTGAAGAACCATATTCCGAAGGGGTGGTTCGCGGAGGGGTGGAAGAGGGATGGGCATGGGAACACCGAGAGGGATCGCATCCACGGCTTCTGAATAAGGTGGGGGAGCCTCTTCAGACAGCCCCTGAGAGTTCCGTTCGGAAAAGTACGTTTGATCAGCTGTATATCGTTCCAATGATAATCTCTGGTGGGAAAGAGGGGAGAGGGGGGAAGTAACAGTTGGTTGGTTGCGGATTGGAGGTTGTGGATTTGAGATGCCAGCTCGAGGGACGGGAACCATTTGAGCCACAGCTTCCAATCGTCCTGTCTGGGGGTTTATTCGCAGCTTCGACTGAAGCAAGGAAGCCAGTCGCAGGCTACTCTCGGCATTTGCTGGTCCAGTGAGGAGTGCATAAATTGCCGGGTCGAGATCAATTGCAGCCCCCTGCCCGCGACGTGAGCGCGGAAGTGAGGGTAGCTGTGCATCCTGCACTGGAGATCCCGCAGGAGAGGAAGCCGGGAGGGTGGTTGGGGGTAAAAGCGGAGCCGACGGGAAGTGACTGGACTCCAGCGACGGACCGACAGCCGCGGCCATGGCAAAAAGCGAAAAAGTCCTCTTGCTCGCCTTCGAGGAACCGTGATGTCGTTCCTTCTTGAGAGATTGAGAGCTCTGGTTGAATTCTGCCGGAGATCCTCGACACCCGAAACAAATTTCATCGCAGCCAACTGGCTGACCACAAACCACAAAACTAGCAATCGTAACATGGAACTGTGCTCCTTGCTCATAAATTGTATCAGACCGGGAGCGCTAAAGAATTCAGTAGCTCAGCAAATTCGGCAGAATCTGCCAGTGTCACAAATCTCCAAAACCTACTAAAATAGCTACTTCATGTGTGGTAACGAGCTGATATGCTGTGCATTGTGGATAAGAACCAAACAAGGAAGCTGGGGGCGGTGCCTGAGTGCGGTCACTCCTTTCAACTCATTTTGCCGACGAGCACACATCTCTAACCACTCCGCGCGCCGCCGAAGCAAACGGAAGAGGGCCTACACCTCCCAAGGTCTTGTTCTGTCCGGGACTACCACCTTCTGATACTCTCCGCTTTCACCAATCCCAACCACGCCCAACCAATCCCGCGCTTCCCGTTCAATAAATGTCCTTTTTTCGCCGATCCCGTCAACAGGAGACAGGGACGGATGGCGATGGCGAAGGATTTGAGACAGAAAACGCTCCCTTTTCTGGGCGGAGTGCATATCGATCCACCGAGGACCCAGATTTCGAGCCTGGCTCCATCGGTGGGGCGGGAAGAGAGAGGATCAGAATAACACGTGCTTGCGAGTAAGTTTCTCTCTCTCTTGCTTCCATGGGTCCCGACGGCCAAGTCCGCGGAAATGCTCAAAACATATGGTCACATCAGCCCATGCCACAGGAAGAAGCTCAAATGTGACGGCAACTTCCCTTGTGACCGGTGCCACCAAGGAAATCGGGAGTGCACAAACGACAGGTTGGAGGCTAAGGTTCGTGAACTTTAAAGTCGTTGGAAGAATGTCCTCGCTCAACTCTCGATCTGGCAGCGTGGGCCCAAAAAGAGCGGCAACGTAAAACGTTCAATAACCACTCCGAGAACATCGCAAAGCTCTATTCTTGCCGGGGCGTTCGGCGCGTTCAAGGGAGAAGTGAATGCCGCACGAGGAACCGTTTTTGGAGCCTTGAAGGAAGGTTTCCGCGACGCTTTTCATGGTACACAAGGATTCAGAGGTGGAGAAGGTGCTGGAGACAGCTCGGCAGCCAGCTCGACTTCGTTGTCGCCTGTGCATCCTCTTTCAGCAAATTTGTCATCATCTTCAGTCGGAGAGTCTTCCACCGCCGATGAATTCGACGATTACGAGTTTCAACCTATGGATGATATTCCAGAGTATGCTACTGGATTCCTTGGAGAGTATTGGCAAGCTCAAGAGGTGGCGCTGTTTAACGGTGCAGAGGATGCAAATGGGTCCTCTACTGGGACTGCCAACCTTCCGTTGGTTGTTCTGAGTGACTATGATGCTGCAGGAATGCAATTTGGGAATATTGACATCAACGCGCCACCACCATATCTTGAATACACGGAAGCATTTTTGCCGCCCATGGATAATGAAATGGATGATGTTCCGAGCACGGCATTGGCCGAATCCAGCATCGTGAGAGCGTCAACGTATGTTGAGGTTTGGTGATTGTTGGCTCACTCTCCTTCTTTTAGAATGGGCCCGAATCTTCCCGCACTCTCAACGACGCACCTGTCCCGGAATTACCCAACTGGCAGAACCCTGCGATGCAAATTCGGCTTATTACACTTTATGCCCTGAACGTTCATCCTATACTTTCCCTACTTCACTTGCCGACGTTGAACCTACATGCTCTTCCTCCCCATCTCTTCCTGTCCATGCTGTGCATCGCTACTCGGTTTTTACCATTGTCCATGTCATCTGAATCGATGGGAGACCAGCTCCTAGATCTTGCCAGCGATCTTCTTGCACCTGCCCTGTTCAAAGGAACAGATCCACCCGACCTTTCCCATGTCCAAGCAGTTCTACATCTCATCCTATACACGGCTACATCCGAAAGTACCGCACGAAGGAACAGTGAGCAATCAGATGTGGTAATGCCGTCACCCCGGTTGACTCATCCGTTTCCTTCTTTCCAGTGGCGACTCGACTGGTCTCTGTCGCAGTATCTGTCGCGCGAACACTCAAACTCAACACACCTTCCCCATCATCGTCTGGCCAAAGATCAGAGCAATCTGCCTCTGTTGCATCATGGATCCGCCAACAGTCTTGCCTTCGCGCGTGGTGGGCATTGGTGCAAATGGAGAGACTCGTCGCAATTGTGGAGGACACCCCTTTTCAAATTACCGACGATGAAGCCGAAGCTCCAGGTTACCCAGTTTCCGATCAGATATGGGACGGTGTTGCAGCAAAGCCTGAGGGCGTGGAAGAACAGCCTATGGCGTCAGAGTCAAACCGTGTACTCAATCTCTACCAGCAATTGTTTAAGGTATGTTTTTCCCGGAACCAAGGACACGTTTTCAGCCTGCTCATTTGACGCACAAACAGCTGACCAAGAGCAAGCAATCGAACGATAGCTCCATGTTGGCGCAGCACGCCTGGAGTAATCCCGGCCAAACTTTGCAAATGCTATCGCCAGCTACCAGCAACCTCCTCAGCATTTCACTCCTTCAGTGGTACTACGATGATAGGAAATTCGCTTCTACGAACGCTCCAGTGACGGTCTTGAATAAGACGGCCATCTACAACCTGTGTCATCTTGTGGTGAACACACCTCGACGGAGCAAAATGGACGAGCTTGTAGCAAACGCTATTAGCGTTCTAAATGATGACGCGAGCTCAGGTTCACCTCTTCCCATTGCATCGGCAAGGTCGGCACCATCCACAGGGAGTGCAAGCAGTGTTTCATCAGGCTCCACGGATCGGGACGTCACATCCTGGCTATCGACGCCGAAATTCCAAGTAGCCGTTCAGCATGCGAACAACATCGTGAGCGCTGTGGAGCAATATATCGCACAGAATCCAAATCTCCTCGAACTGATCAACGATCTCAATACGCATTTGGAGAACGGTCCCAATCCCGCGCCATCCCCATTGGCTGCATTTGCAATATACTATGCGGCTCTCGTGCAGCTTGCAGTTTTGCGATATGCGGGTGTCTTCATGTCGCAAGGACAAAATTCGTCATCCGCAAGCAGCGCGACATCTACGTCCTTACCTATGCCTGAAAGCTCAGTATTGGCCATATTTGATACCGTGCGGCAGATCAATGTGCTGTGCCTCGGGCTGAAAGTGATGGGATTTTGGTGGCGGGATTCTAAAACAAGGTGCACATGGGTTGAGATTGAACTCGGATGGTGGTTGCAGTTGAATAAGCAGCAGTTAATTGACCAACCCTCGGAAATGATGGCAAGCGAACCGCAACCTGTGGCGGACATGAGGTTGACAACCGACAGCGACGGCATGTTGCATACGCAACCACAAATGGCCCCGGCGGAGCTCTCAGGAAAGAAGCAGCTGGCAGAATTGACACTAGATACCTTAATGCTATCGGAGCTGACGGATTTTGGAGATGAGCTGAGCTCAAAACAGGATTCGTCACCAGTTTTGCCACAGCCCTCGGCATTACTCATGTGATCGACCATACATCCACAATGTGCATATGAATAGGGTAGCGGCGTTCAGTTTTCTTTCTCTTTTGTACTTAACATTCCACATTATCATACTAATGGCTTCAAATCTACATGTGACTCTTCTGCTCCTTTTCCTTGTATTTGATGAAAGCATTCAAGTTGATTAGTGCACCGTCCGCGCGGAAGCGTGCCTCTCGTACAGCAGGATTACGTTTGTCGACCGATTTCACCTGAATGGCACACTTTTGAGATTCAGAAGTTACCGGATAACACAACACGAAGACGAACCTTTGCTCGCAGCGCTCCGTAAACCTGTTTGAGGCGTCCGAGATAGTTCAAGCGAACAAAGACAGGTTTGTCGTATCGGTATGAAATGTCTCCATAGACATCAAAGATCAAGTCCAGCGCTTCAGAGAGTACGTCCAGCCCCCACGCCGCCCCAGTTTGTGCGAATTGCTCAACGACAGACATGACAAAGTCACCGACCGTCCTGTTGATTGCGACGACATCGGCGTCCGAAAGAGCACTTGCGCTGAGGACAACGGGACCCGCCAGGAGCGTGAGTGTAGCCAGACATTTGCACCGGATGCTATCCAGCCGCTCCGCAGAGACCGAGGGAAGCGACGCGATCCCCCCAAATATCCGAATGAGCAGCTCGACCTCGGCTTGGCTGAACGGTAGCACCGTTGCGAGCGCGTTTGGCGACGCGTTGTCGGCAGCGAGCTTCTTGCGGGCTTCGATCACCTTGCTCATCACGACGCACAAGCACACCACGGCGGACTCGATGGTATCGACGTGGTGTGCGCCCCTGTCGACTTCACTCCGAGCAATGACCCACGCGGCCTTCCACAGGCCCGACACGTCCGCCTCGTGCTCCCTGATCCATGCCCATGTCGCAACGAGGAACACGTTCCCGACGGCCGAAATCACCCTCCCGGGAAGCTCCTGCAAGGCCTTTGTAACTTGGTCTTTGAGTACGGCGTGATCGTCGACTTCGGACCGGCCCGTGACTTCGGACTCGCTTGCGGGTGGGGAGGGAATCGATGCAGAGGCCGGCGGGTTTTGTCCGGACGCGAGCTCGCCAACGTGTCGAAACAGCTTCTCCAGCACGCCCGCTTTCAGAATCGCCAAGAACCGCGGGTCGCCTGCAAACCCGCGCTGAGTGGTGGACGAGTCCCCGGCCTCGTCGGCATCGGCGAACACGTCGTCATCCTCCTCCTCCGACGAGGCCATACCACCGTCACCGTCGCCCGCCGCACCTGCCTCTGCCGGGGCCGCAGCGGCCGCGTCGTCCATGGCGTCATCGCCTTCAACGTCCATAGTATCGTCCGCGGCACCATCTGCATATGCAGGGGCGTCCTCCTCGACCGCGTCGTCGTCATCCTGCCACTCATCGTCGACGTTCCCTCCCGCTGCCGGGGTAAGGGGCGCGTCCTTGCTTGAGCAGACGTTTGAGATGAGTTCGAGCGCCGACTGCGCCGCGCGGAGTTCTGCAGCGACGGCGACGAGGCGCGAAATGGACACGTCGTGGTGTTTGCGAGATTCGGACGCGCTTGGCGGCGATGCGGGGGTTGGGGGTTCGAGGACCGCGGCGGAGGCAGAGGCAGAGGCTAGAGAGACGTCGATGCAGTGCGAGGAGGTGGCGGCGATGAGGTCCAGGAGCTCGAGGTGGCCGGAGGAGGGGACGGCTTTGCGTACGTTGTACAGGATAGCTACGTGGGTGGTTGGCGATGTTAGTGTAAAGATGTGACTGTGGGATGACCCAGCAAGGTGCTCAGCTCACAGCAAGTCAGGACGGCGATCTCCTTGATGGTTTCGGCTGTGCTTGGACCTTGAAACAGCTTGACGTTTCCGCGGGCCCAGTTGCCCAGCGCAGAGAACCATTGCTGGTTTGATTTGAACAGGCCTTCGATGACGGAGTTGTCTTCGGATATGGACGCGAGGCAGTTGGCTGGAGAGTGTCCATGGCATCGCACAGTGAGGAAGGATGGAAATTTGTCCATGTGTTTCACAGAAACGTATGAGTGGCCGCGGTTTCGAATTCAGAGAAGAGAGGTATGAGAAACCACCGAGGTTACCGCGAACCGACATGACACACCCACCCGACGCTCGGACGAGACCAAGTCCAATGAGAGGAACGCTTGTGCCGGTCTTCTTGCCACCGTCTGGAACGGGAATCTGGGCAAAGTCGAAGACGTCGACGAGGAAGGGAATGATTGTCGTGTCGGCGCTGACGAGCTTGAGTGCCTTGTCCGAGGACTCGCACAGGTTCCAGACGAGTGAGACCAGGTTCTCGGCCAAGTTGAGTGTGACGACGGGCGGGACGTGTTCGGGAGCTGCAGGCGATGAGGGGGGTTGGTCGGACGTGGGTTGTTGTTTGGGAGCCTTTTTCGAAGTGGATGGGGCGTTTGCAAGGCTTTCGCGGGATGTTTTCAGCGTGGCGTGAATCTTTTTGAGGTCCAAACAAGAAATATTTTGGTGGTCATGAACAAAGAGACGATTGGTGATGATGTCCAAAGAGAATGGTCACGTCCATGGGAAAGCACAGTAACGACTGACAATGGCAACCACACCTCTCGAATCAGGGCGATGACGGGGGTCAGGACGTCCTTCCTGTACATCTCTGCGCAAATGTCTGCACCTGAGTGACTCGTCTTGTCTGCCGAAGGAGCAGGAGCACCATCGGTGTCGTCGACTGCACTCAAGTTCTGCAGCGCGCCCGCGGCCTCGACAGCAACTTCCTTTGACGGGTCCGAGAGGCACTGAATGAGCCATCCGACGACGTTCTGCGCGAGAAGTGTCCTGCGAAGAGTCTTGTCTGCCGACAGGTGCGCGCAGGAAGCCGCAGCCCACGCGCGGTCGTTTGCGTCAGGCGATTGCAGCTTTTGTTGTCCGTGGAATGGGGAGTATGTCATGTGTGCGCGGATGCTGCGACGGCTGCGATGGGCAACTCACTTTGGTCACGATGGGAAGACTCCTCTCTGCCTTCCCTCCAACGGCATCCGCCGCCACTGCCACGCTCGCGATAGACTCTGTAGGCAAAGGACTCATCCCCGCCCGCCCGCGCTGCTTCTGCTTCTTGTCCTTGCCCATTAGGCTGCTTTTCTCTTTTCGTCGGAGCTTAGAGCTCCTCATGTGCCACAATTCTTGTACACACGCTCCACCAGGGCCAACCTTCAGCGTCTCCCCGCACCTCCGCCCATCAAGCCTATCCCCGTGAGTACCCGCGCTGCCGATGCGCAGAACACGCCGCGCGCACCCGCTGACCTGCTCGCCGTCCCATCACGCGCAGCCGCTTCCTTCTGCCCCGCGATGCCGCGCACGCTCGACGGTTTCACCAACGCCGGAAACGTTTTTCGCTTCCAGTTCCAGCTGCAATCCACCCGCGAGCCCCATCGCTTCCCGCCATCACAGCAGGGAAACGCGCGCCCGCTCGCAACCCCCGTGCCCCGCGTCAGACCAGGAAGCAGCGCTAGTGCCGTCGCATCCTCATCCGCATCCTCCTCCACGGCCCAGACGCAGAATGAAACACGTGCGCGAAACAGACGCTCGACTCGACCACCGAACGAGGACTTGGACGCGCGGGACGCTTCGATGGCGAACGGGACGCGGGGTGTGGGAGGCAGCGGCACTAGCGACGGCGCTAGCGGAAGAGGAGAAACCACCCACGCATCAACCCGCCGAAATGCACCTGCCCACTCGAATCACATCCGTGACCATCCTATGCACACGCATGGCGTAACCGTTCTGTCCAGCACGACTCCCGCGATGCTGCCCCCACCCAGTCTTGGCCCCGAACTGCACGACGCGCTGGACCGCGTTCTCCACCCGCAGTTTCGATGCAAAGCTGTCTGCGAGCTCAGGTGCAAGCACTGCGCGAGGATGATGTGCCAGCGTGGCATGAAGGCCATTCTCTTAGGTGCGTTCGTCGGTCACAGTGGTTCAGTGTAACACTCGGTAATCTTGACTTGATAATGCTTCCTATCGTCTCAATTTCGACTCATCTTCCTATTCCGTTGGTTGTGACTCCTCGCGTCCCGACCTTACCTCTTCGCTTATGAACCCCCTCATCCTGACTTGATACGTCCACACACGCTCAGCCTCATCCAAACCCGGCGAACTCCGCGTGGAGCTCTTCTCGACCGACAGCCCCCCGCCTGGCGCAGAGCTGTTCGGTGACGACTACACCACTGCATCCTGCCGCTGCCTGATCCGCGACGCCGCCTGTCTTGGGTGCGGAAACACCGTCGCGTACAACGTCACAAAGCCGTGTGCAACGTGTCTCCAGGCGTGCAATAATGGGCATTTATGGTAAGTCCCGTCTTGTGGTGGGCGTGGGTGGGAAAAGTGCACACGATTTGCTCATCGCGGTTCACTTATGTGCTCAGGGTCCTCCACGCAGACTCGGTCTCGTCGACAGACCGCCTCGACACGTCAGGTACGTCCCCATTCCTTGCACTGTCTCCTCTGTACCATAACGACGATCCTCGCCTTCTTCACAACCCCTCCCTCAACCGCACTCCAGGCCGTAAAATCCTCCGCTGGGCCGACCTCCCACCGGCCGAGACCGACGGTGACATGGCGGGCGTGCACGAGTACAGCCTGTTCTGCCGATGAAGGGCCTACGTGGCTCGTCTCGCCGTCTCGCCGTCTTTTGAGAAACTCTTCGCAAAAACCTAATACCGATACACTTGGACGTCTCTGCTGCGCTTGACCGTCTGCCGTTTACGACCTGCGATCTTCGCACCACCACCTGATACAGTGTGACGTCTCTAACCTACCCTTTACCATCACCCACCAACCACCATCCATCTCCCAACTCCCACTTGATCACTGCTGTCTACCACGTCGTGCCGGATTGGAATTGGATTGGATTACTGTAAAGATAGACTCGTACATGCACATACCCTAATAACTTTTTTTTTCGTACACAATGACATTGTCGGTGACGTTTGAGGTTTGCGTCCGCTCTGGCGACGCGCACCGGCGCATCCCGCCCGTTTATCACCGCATCACTGCTGGTCGTGCGAGGTCGAGGTCCACGTCGCGACGGCCACGCCATCCCATGGACCGTGATCATCGCCGCCTCGAGTCGGTCCCCGTCTCGCTCTATGCCGCCTTGGCCGCGTCCGCATCGCGCGCTGCCTTGCTCTGCGCAGCCTTTGCAATAAGCTGCCGCTCGTGCTCGAGCACGTCCTCTGGTAGGAGCTCCAGCGTGCCGGACATGGATTTGTGGAACACTGCGCCTTGCAGGGCTTGCATGTGCGCGCTCTCTGCGTCCGTGTCCGTGTCGTGAGACGGGTCAGACGTCTGTTCAACCTCGGTCCGTGACCCTTCCTTTGCAACCAATCCATCCCCGTCCATCAGTCCGCCCTCTGTCCCTGTTCCCTCGTGACTCTGCCTCGTTCGCCTGCGCTTATGCGATCCAACCGACCAACTCTCGCCACCAGGGACCACTCCCACAGTGACGCGTCGGACCTCGTCGCTGCGCCCCGCGGCGGCCATCATGTCCTCGAGCGTGCCGACGGTCTTGATCGAGTCGTACCACCCGAGATGGTCCGCGATGAGGTGGTTCTTCTTGCACCCGGGACAGTTGATGATGACAACACCCTTGGCGTAGGCCTGCTTCGATATCATGTGGTACGAGCGCGTGCTGCAGACCTTGCAGGTGAATCCGATCATGGACTTGCCCTCGAGTTTTGATGGGGGTATGGGAGCGTCGTCTTGGGGTGCAGTGGGTGCGGAGGAGAAGGAGCAGGTAGGGCAGGAGTGGAAGCAGGCGTGCGGGATGGATATGGGAGAGGATTGGGATCGCGAGCGGGTGAGTGTAGAGAGCGGATGGGAAAAGAAGGGGGAGGTGAACGGAGATTGTGAGGGAAGATGAGAGAACGGGAGGGAGGTTTGATGTGCAACAGCCGGTGCAGACGAGCGATGCGCGAGATTGCGACCCCCGCGCAGTCCATTTTCGAGAGCAGATCGCGCGCCCGAGACCGCCCGGCGTGAGACGACGGACATGTGGATGACACGTAATGAGTGGTGTATGTGTGTCCGCAGCAAAGTTGATCTGTCCACTCACTCTCTGCAAACTGACCATGGCGCACCAATCGCACGACGAGCCATCGCCATCCGCATCACGAGTGCCCGCCGACACCGAACCAACCCCACCCACAGACAACGACTCGAACGACGACCCGCCCGCGTCGCATCAGGCTGCAGAGCCCCACGACGATGAGGAGGACAACGTCGTGCCAGGAGAGCCGCTGACGCACGAGGCGGACGTGCTTGCGGATCTTCCTGACGACACCGATGTGAGAAAATGCCACCGTTGGAGGGGAGGGATTCGGCTTGTTCGGGTTGGGTTCTACCGTAACCACGGCACTCTTTCGGGTTCTTTGTGTTTAGGAGATCCAACTCACGCATTATAGGCTCATGACGGTCGAGGAGTTGGGTCTGGAGCGGTTCACGCAGCTCAAGGTTTGTTGTCTGGGTTGGGATTCGAGGGAAGGTCTTGGACATACATCAGAGGATTGAAGTTTGGTCCGGGTGACCGTGGTAGATGTAGGGGCGGAGCGTAGTCCCTCTGTGTGCGAGAGGATTGCAGTTTGGTCCTATAGGATTCCTCAGTGGATAAAGTGCTACAACATTTAGCGGGGGGGGGGGGGGGGGGGGGGGGGGTTGGGCAGAGTTCATTTTCTTTGCTGCCCAGAGGATTTGGGGATTGGTCACATTTTGGAATGTCTCTTGGCGGCCATCTGGAATCCTCTTGGACGAGCAGTTGCACTCGGGTTGCAAAGTGCAAGATTCTAGCCGGCACTCACACCGACCCAATCCGTGCACCCATACCCGCTCTTAGAAACTCGGCCTTCGTCAAAACCTCCTCACGTCCATCGAACCCCCCATCGGCAACCTGACCTCGCTCACCGAGCTCGAGCTCTACGACAACCGCCTCATCGAGATCCAGAGGCTCGATAACCTCACCCAGTTAGAGTGCGTTGAGTTACGTATGGTGTATTTTCTAGGCTGGGACGAGCGAGAGTGACGGGCATAGGGTCGCGGTAGTAGAGGAGGTCAGGTGTTGGACATGTGGCCATCACCAATTGCCAGTGAAAAGACGCGGACCATCGTATAAGAAATGCCCTGGACAGAGCTTTCACTCATCACATTGGTCGTTGGCGTGAGGAGTCAAGGGACTTGTTATCCATCTGGAATTGCTAGTGGACGGACAGCTACTTTCACGCGATGGCCCCGTTCTCCCGCCGGGATTTTGCGCGGCTGCGGAGCAAGTTGGACTCTTGTATCCTCTCGTCTCACTGCAATCCCTCTCACCCCCCGCAGAGTTCTCGACCTCTCCTTCAACAACATCCGCCGCATGACACTCCCAGCCCTCCCGCACCTCTCCACGCTCTACCTCGTGCAAAACAAAATCTCCCACATTGAGCATCTGGACCGTACACCAGCTGTCACGAACCTCGAGCTCGGTGCGAATCGGATACGGGAGATTTCGGGCCTGGAGGCCGTACCGGGGTTGCAGTTGTTGTGGTTGGGAAAGAATAAGATTACGAGGTTGGAGGTGAGTATCGGTGGGGTTGGGAGTTGCGTGGTAGGACATACGTAATTTGACGGGACGTGTGGACATGTCTCGGGCATTGACATGTGGCTGGCTACAGTACGCCATCATGCGGACGTGTAACGCGGAGTCTCCGACTGCGCGCGCCTTTACACGCGACTGCCATTCACCCAACGCTCCTCCGCACAGAACCTGCAGCACCTCAAGAACCTGACCTTGCTGAGCATACAAAGCAACCGTCTGACCAAACTGGAGGGACTGGAAGAGCTCGAGAACCTCGAGGAGCTGTACATCTCGCACAACGCTATTTCAAAGATCGAGGGACTGGATAAAAACGTGGGTGGTTGGGGCACTGGGGGAATGTTCATGATGATTAAACCAGACCCGGCTCCAACCCCACCCCGACCGCGGTTAGCTCAAACTCCGCGTGCTCGACGTAACGCGCAACCTCATTACGAAGATCGAGAACCTGAGCCACCTCACCCAACTCGAGGAGTTTTGGGTACGTGTGACCACACGTAATGGCCATATCCTCTCACTAACTGTTCCCTCCTCTCCCCTCGGTCTCCGTAGGCGTCCTCCAACCGCATCGAATCCCTTCCCGACGTGGAGACGGAACTGCGCCCCATATCCGCCCTGCGAACGGTGTACCTTGAAGGCAACCCTCTCCAGACAAAGGCAGGCCCGACATACCGGCTCAAATTGAAACTCGCACTTCCCCAAATCACACAGTTAGATGCCACGCATATCAGATAATAAATTTGGCTCCGTCATGGCAGATGTTGCAGGCACATATGAATGCATAGCTCAAAACAACAGTGGACACTTGCTATTTTCGACAGTTATGTGCATAATATTCTCCAGGCCCGCCGCGTGTCCACAGACGCGGGCCGCATTACAATGACTAGCTGAGCGTTACACTGTGCGCCTTCACCACAGGCGAGCCCGTACACATGCCACCGCTCCGCCCGCAAACACACGTCCACACCGCGCCAAATCCCTGACCAGTCACACCGTTCAAATGAATCCGATCTGGGAGAAAAGAGACATGATGACTTGGTGAACTCAAAAGTGGTGATGATGACAACGCTGAAGCTCACCTTGTTCGCAATGTCCAACGCGTCTACGTCCGCCGTCAACCTCACGTATGCCTTCTTAGTTCCGTCCGGTCGGATGAGGGTGTTGACCTTTGCGGCGTCAACATTGTACAGGCGCTTGACCGCGTCCTTGATCTGCCTCTTGTTCGCCTTCACGTCGGCAACGAACACAAGCGTGTTGTTCTCCTCAATCTTTTTCATGGCGGATTCCGTGTTGAGGGGGAATCGCAGGATCTTGAACTGGTCCAGCGCAGGTTGGCGGGGAGTCGATTTGCGGGGGTACTTGGGCGTGCGCTCCAGGCGGAGGGTTTTGGGACGGAAGAAGTGGACGCTGGTGCGGACCTGGTGGGGGTGGTGATGGGGGCAAATGTTTAGTTTCTGAAGCTCATGTGCGATGTGCAAGAGGTGTGACAATAGTCCTGACTGGCCGTTTTCCATGAACCCTCCACGTACGCATCTGTTCGCGGACCCCCCGACTCCTCGCATGATAGCCGACCAACTGCAATCTCACGTTCCCTAGCGTTACGGGTCCGCCCAACTCTTCTTCCAACCAGTGCTGCCTTCTTCTTGAAACCGACCTTGCGAAGCTTCTTTCCCGCTGTTCCCTTCAAAGCGGCCTTCTTGGCAGCAGCAGCCTTGCCGGCGACAGTCGTTTTGGCGGCCGCTTTGGCGGGGGCCTTGGCTGGTGGTTGGAAGGTAAAGAGGAACCGTTGGACATTCGAATCTCGTCAACCACAACATTTCGAGTTCACGTAGTAGTGCATCCATTCTGGCTCCGCATTGAGCACGCTGCGAGCAGTATCTTGATGGATTGAGGTTGGCAGGGGGAGCAATCCCTCGATCCATCCACCCCAGTTTTAGTCCACCGTTCCCTCATTCCTGAGACATCTGCCGGCGTCCAGTTGCTGCATTCCGGCCTTGTAGAGTCCTCACCGTCTGGCTTTGTCTTGGGTGCCATGAGAACGGATGGATGGATGTGTTCAAAATGTGGTTCAGAGCTTATACAAGAAATTCGCTACCCAACACCATTCTACGTCTGAGCTCTCTCTCCAAAACCATCTGTCACCATACTTGCAAAGAATTTGTAGACGTTTTCAATTTCTATTGGAATTGGTATGCTGGTTTAAGATTTTCTAACCCCCTACGTTTCTTGCTCGTTGCAAAAGTTCACAAAGTCGCATTGTTCGTTGCTCTACCAGCGTTCTGATACATCAAACTTCACATGAAGGCCTCGTCTTCCGCTATAATTTGTACGAATTACGTTGACGTTCATCACAACATCAATCCACCTCAAACACCAACCTTTCACACTCCTTCCACCATGCAAGTAAGATCCTTAACACTTCGGGACATATCGCTATGCACACACGGTGATTGAACCTTTGAAGTGGAGAACACAAGGTGCCTCGAAAGAACACATATGAGTCGACGCCACATACTATGATTCGGGGTCCTTGTTAAGTTATTCGCCGAAGTGAGCGAATGCTTTTGTGAGTATCCTTTCGCGCGCTCTACCAATTTATGTTCCTGGTTAGCGAAGGTTGAATATAGCGACCTTGCAATATGTACCACGTACCAAGGTCCCTTGTATGTTCCGCTTCAACGATGTCGCAAAGCAGTCATTTCCGCAATATATCTTTCTTCAGAGTGGTAGAGTCGCAGAGAGGTTCTCGATGAGGAAACCGCTCCCGCCGCTTCTCGAAGATATGTCCACCCGCCCGAGCTTTCGAAGGGGGTTCCCCACGCCACTGGATAGCCCCGCTCATCCGGCGGCTAAGCGACAATCGCGTGGATCTTTCCGCAGCGGTCACTGCCGACCCTCTTCGGCAGCAACTATTCCCGGCCCTCATTCAACTAGAGCAGCACACGCATTGGCCGCCCATTCCCCATGCTAGCAGGCACGTACACGATCTCCTACCGCATCGCTTAAATGGGTGATGTCTCGACAACGATCAGCTCAGAGCGGGGCGGCAGCGGGAGGGTGTATGCAGAGGTGAACACGACGCGAGGAAAAGCGAAACAAGACTTCAAACCCGTCCACAGGCGGATGCGCGAAAAACCAAAGCGTTGGGTGAAAGTGAAATGAAGTGGGTGGACTTTAAAAGCGGGTGGCCGCAGCAACAACATCTTACAATCGTTTCCCCTCATTCTCTTCTTCTCTTGCCCCTTCTCAATCGCACTCGAATGAATGTGGCGGGAGGATTGCTGGTGGATGGCACAGAACGACTAGAGCTGGCAAAGGTGAGGGCAGGATAGCGCATGTACACTTTCCTCCAGTTTGACCTGTGATTTGCCGTCGATCCGTCCACAATTTCCCATCACTGATCGATTGAACCAACGTGTGCGTGAATGGTGCATCAGGCATGGCTTCAGCTGACTGCCGCGGTCGAAGAGAAGCTTGCCAATCCTCCTCCTGCCACCACTGCACCGCTTTCGATGGGACTAGGCACAACAGAGTTTTTGGAAACTATCATAAAGCGCGGGGCTGGTCCGACGCTCATTTCTTGGTACCAGGGTGAGCGTCATAAGAGAATACGTTTTGGTGCTGCTTCGAGGGAAGCTCTAGTTTTCGGACTCAATGACAGAACGTGGACGCTTAGTGCTAAGAAAGTCGCTCGTTCTAACATGCAAATGTCCAGCCAGGACTGCCAGCTTCTTCGACTCCAAAATACTGCCAAGAATCGTTGTCAAATGGTCCGCGTTGACCGCCTCCTTCGAGCGCCTTGAATCAGAGTCCCAAAAGGACCAGCAAATCCATTCATCCAAAGGGACGTTGACAATGCCGAGTTCACCTCAGCCTGCCACCCTCTCGCTTCCCGACTCCCCAACATCCGCGAGTTGCAACCCCCCACCTCCAAGAGAAAACCCGATTAGTCAATTAACAAACTCTGCTTCTACAAATCAAGACCATTTCCTGCCTTCAGTTCCATCTAGTCCACCAGTACAACACTCTGGCACACAACCTGCACCGTTACTGACACCCCTTGATCGCGTCGCACACGAGTTTGGCTCATCTGTGGAGGAATTGTGCACCTACCTGGAGAAATGCTTGGGGGTAGCATGGCTCATCGTTAGAATGTGAGTTGTCGCGGAGAGCTGAGGACGATATCAGGAAGTATTCCGGGAGCAAAACAATTCAGTCGACCGTCTCGAGCATTATCACCGGGGTACAATATGGGCGGCTGATGGTACCGATTCGTCACTGATGTCTTCGCCACCAGGAACACTCCGTGCTACCGCCGCCTCCACAACTATCTCCAGACACATTTTCGCCTTCGGCTCCTCTCGCACTTTGGCCCCGTCGCTGACAAATTTTACAATTACGCATTTCGTGCTGGCCCCCACATCGGCGCCGACCGCGCCCATCACACAACAGGGAACCTCGTCCGGATAGGTCTTGGTGAAGCGGCGGAGCGAGCATTGGTAGACGTTGTGTGCGCGGTGGTGGAGCAACGAGTGGCGCGGTTCAAGTTCGTCCCAGAGAAAGTGGCGATCGAAGGGCGAAAGAGGGTGGAGGAGGGCATTGCTTGGGTGCGTAAAAATATGGTTGGGTTTGTGGAATCAGTGGCGGGTGGGGATGTCGTCGACCATCATGATATGGTGTTGGATGGAAACGGTTTCGACAACGGTCACTCGGCTGCCAGGCTTGGTGAAGGAAAGAATGACAGGAGGCAGAAAGTGGACAAGTGGAGGAGGATGCTCGAGGCACACTACTATCGGTGCTTCTGCGAGATGAGGTGAGCCATAACGGAAATCTTCTTTTGAGCATCTCGTGATTAATGGCCACATCGCACTCTTATAGGATCAAAGAGATGTTTGACATCGTGGTTGATTGGCCAAAGTCGCAGGACTACCTCCAGGACCTTAAGGTAGGTTTTGGGGTAGTCACACGGGCTTGCAGCAGATGTTTTCCTTCCGTTCTTTCAGCGATGCCTGGAAGAAACTCACATGGAAGCCAAATTTGTTCGGTCTTACCGAGCAGCGTACGTTAAGTGCAGGTTTGCTCCTTGTTTCTTTGGGGTAACCCAACGCTTCAACAGAATTCAGCGCCGGTTCCTTCACATCGCCGCGTCCACATCTAATATTGTTTTCTACTACAATCTCACGATCGATGCTCTGCGAAATCTTGGTATGGATCTATTGCTTAACTCAAGGACGTGAACACTGACTGTTGGAGCTTCAGACCCAACAAGTGCGATGTTGGACCAAGTGACTGCACCAATTCGCCGGTATCTTCGCTCACGGCCAGACACAATCCGCACGATTATTGATTGGCTCACAGAGCACCAAGATAAATTACCAGACCCAGTGCTTAATGTGGGTACAGAAGATCTAGGCGCAGATGACAAGGATTGGGATGATCCAAAGTGGAAACCCGAGTCCGCTGAAGCCGCGCGATGTAAGTGCAGAAGAGAAAGTATCTGACCTATCGTGCTTACAATTGTGTGCGCCATCTTTGTTTTGTTGTCCCACCCAAACTGGGAACTAGCTGCGGGCTCTGACTCTGTAAGAAAATTACCGGACGCTGTTGCGATATTGCTTTCCATCTATGAATCGAGAGAGCTCTTCGCAAAAGAATTTCAGTCGACTCTCTGTTTTCGGCTTCTGCGTTCTGCAAGTTATGACACCGCACAGGAGGTTCGTAACCGCAATTCGTTGTGCGCACTAAACTCCAAGCACCATCGCATGAATTAGGTTCGAAATCTGGAGCACCTTAAACTCAGGGTGGGAGAGCAGAACTTTCAGATGTGCGATGTTATGATCAAAGATATCGAGGAGTCACGACGCATCGACAATACCATTCAGGAGAGAATGCCTCCAAATCTAAGGGTATTGTTTCTGTTTCCTCATCATCGGTCCAAATGACTGAAGCATTCTTTTCCACCAGATCCAGGAAGTTCACGCATCCATCCTTTCTCGTATGTTCTGGCCGTCTCTGCGCATCGAGGACTGTCCCGTGCCACCGGAAATCCAAGAGTGGGCTTTTTGTACTATTTCCAATGGGCTCTTTGTCCCAATAACGTTCACAATGTCATTTCAGAGCTTGCGAAAATTACGCACGAATTTTCAAGGATGTCAGGAAATCCAGGAAGCTCGTGTGGTACCCTTCGCCCGGTGCAGTCGAAGTAGAAATCGTCACGAACACTGGAGTAACGGTGACAAAAACCATACCTGCGTTCCACGCGACGATTCTTTACCACTTCCAAGAACAAGGTGAGTTCCCTCTCCCCCTCCCCGCCCCCTCTTTTTTTTGTCACTGACATCAGCGGTGTTTTAACAGAAACCTGGACACTTGAGGAGCTCGCCGAAAAAATCGAGACAGAACCAGCACTGCTCAGAAGGAAGATTAACTATTTGATTGGCAGTGGGCTGATCCTTGAGACCTCCCCAGACACTTTCGTATTCAAGGAGGATCAGCCTAAGCCGGAGAAAGACCAGGGACCGAAAGATGATCAGGTCGCTCCCGATGCTGATGGTAAGGGCGCTTGCACGGAAGCTTTGTCGCCAGGATATTCTCTGAAATCAACACCCCCGTAGAATCCTTCCAACAGAGTCAAGGAGATGTTTCAATGGCAGCCAGTGAAGATCCAGATGGAGACACTAGCATGGAGGATCCTGATCCTGGTTTGGTGATGCACTCAACGATCGCTATGCTCACAAACAACGGGTCAATGACAGTGGAACAGGTTGCGACCCGCTTTCAGCAAGCATTTTTTATGCATGTCTCCCTGGGCTTGTTGGAACGTGTGCTCGAAGATCTCGTGAACAGCGAGCGTGTGGAGAAATCGGTGGATGGCACGTATTCGATCCGGCGATGAATGCAATTGAAGCTAATTTTGCAGATACTGTACATTTAATCAAATGGCAGAGGCCGTGGCATTGGTCTTAGATATCCAGTTTCTGCCGTTCGCCCTCCTATTGCAGCACCGCTTCCCATCTTTCCACCCCCCGCAATACCACCGACACCCGCCATTGGTATAAATGTACCATTCTGTCCATTTCGTGCAGAGGCCCCTGCAATCGAGCTTGGTATTCGCATCCCGCAGCAAACGGGTGCTTGCTGCCCGAGGGCATACACGTGGAAATGTTCGTCGGCAACGTCGAGCTCAGGTCGTCCACCACTTCCTTTGAATGACAGAATCGACCCGAACAAAAAGTGCTGCATTATCGGAAGCTTCCCCAGCACCTCGGCCCTGTACATCTTTACCATCCCGCCGTTCACTTTCTGCCACGACTTGACGCCCGAGATATCGTCGAGCATGGGCGAGTGCCATCGTAATGTGGCGGTTTTGACCGAGTTGATGAACTGGATGCAAGCGAGGTACATGTACTCCTTGGAGAATTCGGCGATGATGTCGCTGTTGTGGATGGACTTTGGTTTGATGTGCTTGTGGTCTTCAAAGCAAATGTGAGACGTCTGGGAGCAAGAGCAAATTGGAGGGGACCCTCGTGGTTGCTATCTCACCGTACAGCTGAGAGGAGCCGAACATGAAAGGGAGAAAGTGGTAGTCGTCTAATCCCCAGACACCGTGCGAGCCAGCTGGTTCCAACCAGTAGGTGAATTGAAGCTCACGCATGAGAGAAATGTAGCTTTGGAACATGGTGAGAAGTAGAAGTGGAGAGTTGGGGGTGATATTGGCGCAGTCCGAGGTGAGGGAGGCCGCGGGGAAGTGGGGAAGCAATGTCCAATAGGAATGTTCAGTAGAACCGCGTCTGAGCTCGCTCACTTGAAGAAAACTTTCAGAACCAGCGCGGGATAGTCTTGTTCGGTGACCAAACCCAACTTGGACAGGCAATAGAGCCAGGTCACAAACGCTGCCTCGTGGCCTGTCCCATAATCGATACGTTGACGGTCTCCAAAGCTACTGATGAAGTAGGTCGAGACCTCTACAATAGATGCTTCGGGGAGGCCGAAAGGCACCAAGCGTTGATGGAGTGGGGCTAAGTTCTTACAAAGGTCCGAACCATGGTTGAGCACCATTTCCTCCACAATCGACACAACTGCAAGGCTTCCTCACTTCATTGACTTTATCCAGCCAAACGCGGAAAGACGGGTTTCCAAAGCGGGAGTTGGTGGAGGTGTCGACAGGAGTGTCCTCCACAAGATGGTGTAGTTCGTCCAGGATTCCGAGGATGGTGGTAATGACCTGGACCACGAGTTTCGCGAGCCACGGGAGGAGCATCAATAATGTTCCACTGCCATCCGCGCTCCGACCACGATTACCTCTGTTTGAGGGACATCGGCGCTTGTCTTCTTGTTGCGAACACTTTCGTTGAGCTGGAGCACGAAGCCCAGGAACGACGAGAGCGTTTGCGAGGCGAGAAAGTCCTCGAGGTCTTCGGGGGTAAGAATTTCGCGCCGTGGCTGCCGAAACGAGAGACCATCCTCGTTGGACGGTGGCAGTGGGGAGTGCGAGTCGGCACAGCAGTCATGCTGCGCGCCAGTTTCCTCAGGAGCGTGAGAGTGGTGGGCGTGCGGGTGGTCGCCGCCGTAGGAGTGCCGCGCGTCGGTTGTCTCCTGAGGTCCCATTGTTGTGCGGGGTTTCCACAATTGACCCGCGGGAGAATGGGTGTTGTGTGTGCAGTGTCCGCAGCAAATTCGTCCCTCAAACCTGAACAACAATTATTGAAGCCCCCACCTTTCCGGTTTTCTTGCCCTTCCGCTGATTTCTTTCCGGCGGTGACGATGTCACGTTCTGACATCTCTGCCGACTTGGCCGACGGCAGCGGTCGCCCTGGAGCACCAAAAGCTCCAAGTGTGTTCCGGAGCTATCCGCAACTTGTCGATTTCGTCGCTGGGACATGCGGAGGCTGTGCGGGAGTCATCATTGGTATGCTACGACTGCCGTTTTGTTGGCGTTTAGCTCATCTGATTGTTCTGGAAGGTCATCCTCTCGACACCATCAAAGTGCGGCTTCAAACGGGTTGGATGGACAAGCAACTACAGCAGAACCCTAAAATCTCATCTGTCATGGGCTCAAAGTCCACCAAGAACATTTCCGCTTCTGAGCGACGCCAATTTCAACCCATCTCTCCCGCACGAACGCTCTCAGACTCACCCAAACGAGCGATGCTCGTTCTTCAAACGGCCTCGGCTGGTTCTGGGGCACGAGCTCCTCCATCCTACTCAATTCTGGCGGTAGCAACTTCAATGACAAAGGAGGAAGGGATCAAAAGCCTGTACAAGGGGATGTTGAGCCCATTGATTGGCGTAGCGGTCGTGAATGCCTTTTTATTTGGCGTCTAGTGAGTTGCACTCGCTACTTGTATACTGACTTTCTGTCTCAAGCGATGATATTTAAGTGGATGGTGTGTGGACGTGCTTGTCGATTCTGGAATCGGCTCTCGCCGGCCTCCCAATCCTTCTACGGCACGAATCTCATCCTCCCCTACGTACAACGACACCTCGCTATCACAGTCCCCACCAGCGGCTGGACCGCTGACTCCACTACCAACCTACCTCCAGGTTTTTCTTGCAGGCTCCTTTAGTGGAGGCGTTAACGCTGGCGTAACGGTTCCCATGGAGCTCATAAAATGTCGACTACAAGCCAACTCGTCCTCAGATCTTTCGAAAGGTCCTGGATGGCCCGCGCCGCGGGAGGCACCACCTCGGAGGTTGGATACCACCACTGGGATCGTTTCTGACATTCTCCGCAGATCTGGTGTTCGCGGCCTGTATCGAGGTGGATTTGCGACGATACTGAGGGATGCTCCGGGGTGAGATCAACTGAGAGTGCTCTTCATCAAAATCATGGCTCACTTCGAAACCTGGTTTTGTCAGCTACGGAGCTTACTTTGTGGCCTACGACATGCTTTTGGATGTTCTGAGTGGCAAATGGCGTGGCTGGCTGGGGAATGGCTCCAGTAGCTTAGAGGACGTTCAAAGTGAAGAGACTCCTACGTGGCAAGTGAGTGACGACCACAACCCAGCGTTTTTTGAAGTAGAATATGTGATATTCTAACCCGCGTCTAGATTGTACTCGCTGGCGGGTTTGCCGGAGTGGTGGGTTGGGCCACAACGTACCCCATGGATGTTGTCAAAACCCGGATACAGTCGGGCTTATTACCGGACGGGAGCGCTTCAGAAAGTCGGAATGGGGTGATGTCGGTGATTCGCACTATTTATCAACGAGAAGGACTTCGCGCCTTCTTTGCTGGACTTTCACCGACGCTCGTAAGAGCTGTTCCCGTAAATGCTGCGACATTTTATGGCGTCTTCTGGTGTAAAAGAATGTTGGAATCCTAATTTTATTGCGATAAATGGTATTTGTGTCCGCCTGTGCTGCGGTCATTGATCGGCCACAGTGAGGAAAAGAAATAAAACTTCACTTCGAAAGAGAAAATTATTCCAAACCCTCCCACCGGACATGGCCAAGACAAAGGACGAGTTTGAAGACGTCAAAGACGTTACGAAGAAGGAGAAGAAGCGCAAGTCAAAGGACAGAGACGCGGAGGAGAAGGTTAAGAAATCCGACACCAATGCTGTCCCGACCGACGATGCCACCCCAGATGTCGTGAAGAAGGAGAAAAAGAGAAAGAGAAAGCTTGAAGCGGAAAGCGAGAAAAGCAAGGATGAAGCTGAGAGTCTGGACGATGGCGGGCTCGACGAGAGCAGGAACGCATCACCACCAGCAGACCAGCAAGTTCCCGAAGCCGAACCTGTCAAGAAAAAGGCGAAAAAGGCAAAGTCCACTAACTTGAGCGAGAATGACTCGGTTTCGGAGGAAGCGGACCCTACAAGCCTTGCAGTGCAACCGATTTCTGATGCCTTGAAACAAAGACTGCGCGAACGCGGCATCGATAAGTTGTTTCCAATTCAGGTAAGTTTTAATACTTTCTGTTTGATGCACGAAAGCTTCAACGTTTGTTTCGTCTGTCGCTGTTACAGGTGGCAACTCTGTCTCACATCATGGCAGGTAAAGATGTCGTCGGTCGCGCTCGCACAGGAACTGGAAAGACACTCGCGTTTGCGCTACCGATTATTCAACTGTTGTGGGAGCAGAACTCGGACTCGGGCGCGATGGCGCGCAGACCTCCCAAAGTTCTCGTGATGACGCCCACCCGAGAGCTGTGCCTTCAGGTCGCCAAAGAGTTTGAGGGCATCAGCGGACGAGCGAAAGTGTTGACAGTGTACGGAGGAGTAGCGTACGATGGTCAAAGTAAGATTCTGGACTTTGAGCGGTTCGTGTTTACCCAACATTCAAATGTTAAACTGGACAGATGCTGCACTTAGAGATGGAGTTGATATCGTCGTCGGGACCCCAGGTCGTTTGATCGATATGATTGAAAGAGGAACACTGCGTCTCAACAATTTGAGGTGTGTATTCACAGTTTTAGCTCCCCGATATGTTACTTAATCGATTGTCGTTTCTCTGGCAGATTTGTGGTCATGGATGAAGCAGAGTGAGTGTCAAAGTATCGTTCCCCATTTTTGCGATGATAAACATCTCACTCATCCAGCCAAATGCTTGACGTGGGATTCCGGGAGAGCATGGATGCAATTCTAGCAAAAGTGAAAGAGCAAAGGGAGTCCGTGGTACACCAGACACTCCTTTTCTCGGCCACAATCCCCAACTGGGTCGCCGAGGCGACGACAAAGTACATGCGTCCGGAATTTTTGGAGAAAATTGATTTGGTCAAGGACGAGAAATTGAAAACCTCTGGTATGTACCAATCTGTTACCTACCCAAGCACTGGGAACTGCAAGGTGATGTTGCTTCTGCCAATACAGTCAACATTCGGCACATCGCAATCCCATCGCGATGGCAGATGCGGAACGACATCGTCGGTGATGTTGTAAGCACTTATGGGTGTCACGGCGGTCGCTCAATTATTTTCGTTGAGAGAAAACATGTGAGTGTCCGTGTTTATGTTTGGGGACTTCGTTCCTGACTTGAGTGTGCCTACAGGAAGCAAACGAGCTTGCGCTGACGGACAAATTGAAAGCCACAGCCCAAGTAATTCACGGAGACATCGCACAGAATCAAAGAGAAATCACGCTTCGTGGTTTCCGAGACGGAAAATTCGGCGTTTTGATTGCAACGTGAGTAGGATGACACATGCTCTCCAAATGTATCTACGAACTCACAAGTGATATGTTGTTATAGGAATGTTGCGGCACGGGGGCTGGATATTCCCGAGATTGACTTGGTCATAAACTGCGAGCCTCCTTCCGACATCGACACATACATTCACCGAAGTGGAAGAACAGGTCGCGCTGGAAGGAGCGGGGTGTGTGTTGTGTTCTACAAACCAAACCAAGAGTACATGTTGGGAACGATTGAGCGCGCCACGGGTAAGAGGGTTTGAAGTTTTCACGTTTTGTGCAGCTGTGAACCCGCGTTCACGTTTTAGGCTTGAAGTTTGAACGTCCTGGTGTACCGCAAGCGAAGGACATTCTGGCACGGAAGATTGAGGTGAGGCAGAGACTATTTCCTGATCAAACGAAAACCCTTATGCGTTTTGGCGGCATTTACACCAGGATACATTGTCCCTGTTCAGTAGTATTGACAGCTCTGTATTCGACTACTTTGTCCCTCATGTGGACGGCCTTGTGAATCTCTACAAGGGAGATACGTCAAAGGCTTTTGCTGCGTGCCTTGCTCTTATAACAAACACGACCAAGCCCCTACCGTCTCGGTCTCTTTTGACGGCGCAAGAAGGATGGCGAACTTTGCTCTTCACAACATCGCAGCCAATTCGCCATGCCGGATTCGTCAAAGCTTTGATCAAACGGGAATTCCCTGACCTCACTTGGGAGGACACGAAAGGGTATCGCATGACGACGGACTCTTGTGGTGTCGTTGTGGACGTGAACAGTGAAAAGGTTGTCGTCAGTGGTGGTTCGGATGAACCAAGCATTGAGGTCGCAGGCGTGCGTTGGACCCCAAGCGGTGGCGTCCAGTTGCAAATCGCTAACGAGCTGCCAGACCTTGTCGATCGAGATGAGGGTAATGGGGGCCAGTCACAATATTCCGGTGGGAGAAGTTATGGGGGGGACTCTCATTCTCGACCTGCCCGGGGAGGATTTAGACGAGGTGGAGGAGGAGGTGGAGGTGGTGGATATGGAGGTAGAGGTAGAGGTAGATGGTAGATGGTAGAATATTTTTGTTTCTCGCTAAATATCTTCTGTCGTTAGACCCCAGAAAGAAGTGGCCCGTGCACTGTCGTGCGATGGAGCACTGTGGTCGGGTCGCAGTTGAAATTATCCTTCCAACACTGGCGGATCATGAATGCCGTTCTTTTTTCAACGCTTGCCATAGGCGCCATTGTCGTCGGATGGTACTATTTCCTTCCTTGGTTCCTGGATAACCGGCGGAAACAGGAAGCGAATCGAATTCTGGAAGAGAACGCCAGCGCGTGAGTCAGCAGGCGCGCTAATATCGTTGATGTCCTTTCCTTACATCCCACCATTGGATTTATTCGCAGGAGGCGCGCCCGTATCGCCGCTGGCATCGCAGTACCTCCCACAACAGCAACTGCAACAGCAACATCCGTTTCCTTTCGTTCATTCCAACCACGAGAATCTGGTCTCCAGTTACGATCAGTATTCGTCTCTCGCACATCGGTGTCCGAATCTTCCATGGAACCGACTCTCAAGCAGCAGTCACAACAGCCTCAGATTTCTCTCTCTTATCAGACTTTGCCTCCCGAGCAAAAACCTGCCGCATATTTCCCGCGCTTTAGCGCGCTTCGGGAGATAAATCTCAATGCAGATCTCACGGGGGCACGACATACCCGGCTTTCTATTGAGAGTGGTGTTCGACATGGCCCAGTCGCAACCGAGCAAGTCGCCATGCTATCCGAACAGATGGAGGGGCAATCTTTGCCAACAATAGTAGACCCTCTCAACAATCGGAAGCGAGCTCACTCTGATGTTACAGCATCAGATAATGCGCCAACTGGAGGAGGACCGTCCAGTCGTTCTGGTAATATCAAAGTCAGAAAATCCTTTTTACCAAACCGTTCCGGGGGCCAGCGCACCGTTTCTTTCGCCGATCATGCGGAACCTAGAGTGAAGCGTCAGAAACCGGCGGATGAGGGTTCTACGACTGATATGGATATCACCTGTGAGGTGGGCTCTTTCTCGTTTCATTCAACCGTCATCCTTCTTTGACAAGGTCACCGCTCTAGCCGTATTCACAGGTGCCAGCTCAAAGTAACAGGGAAGGCTCAGAAAACGAACCTCGTGTTGCGACTGGAAAGCGCAGATATGGACTAGATCGTGATGAAGATGACGAGGGGAGAGGATCGGCATACAATGATCGGCCTCGACAACCCAAGAAACAGAAGAGGCGTGATGCGACAAACGGTGCTGCTCTTGTGGGAAGTACCACAACCCGCCCAACAAGCGTGGAAGGCGCAGTTCGAGACGTGCTCTCGAATGGGGCTTCAGGCACGATCAACGGAACGAACACTCTCTGGACAACTCACACGAAATTTGTTTTCCTGGAAAGACAAAGTGACCTTGCACTGCCTTTGAGCACGGTACGTTTCTCATAAAAGGGTTGAATTTTGTTCGCACTAATTTTTTTTTTTTTTTTGCATTCACATGCAGCCACCTCATCACAACGCGCCGATTGCTGCTATCGCACACGATAGTCCTTCCAGTTCTTATCGGGTACCAAACGTTCATCGTCCATCTTCGTCTCATGTGACATCTACTCCAATTATTCCGACAAAGGAGCGCATGGAGAGAGTGAAGCAGAAGGCTTTCCTTGAACGAGTGATGGGCGGAAAATCTTTGACGAAATTTGTGGCGGGGAAGTCTATTGTCGAAAAGTCCACGGGTCCATCGGCTGTGTTGGCACCTCAGTTGGACACTCCCACCTCAAATCCACCCATTCTTCAAGTCGGTCAAGCCAGCGGGCCATCAACAGATGCAAAAGTGTCAGCTCCACTCACGACAGCACAGAACGCTGGTGCTCCGAGTGTAGCTCCAATAACTATTACGGGACATTCGTTCTCAGCTTCAGCTAACTTGTGTAAGTTTTATTCCCTCTTTGCAATCTAACCTGCCACTTACGTAAACGACCTGGAAAATAGTCTCGAATGTGACGGGACTAGCAAATTCTACGAGCACTGCTTCGTTATCAGTCATCACCACCACTGCCAATTTGGCACCGGTGGACGAAACAGCCATGGCACCCTCTTCCAATTTATTGGGGGCTTCGCAGACAGCTCCGAAAATTGATGTTCCAGGCCATTCAGAACCACCGAAGCCAACGTTAAGCTCATCAAATCCAGTGCCAATATTCTTCGGAAATGCCGTTGCGGAAGCCAATGCGCCTTCTAAAATTACTTCCACACCACAAGCACCATCGCAACCTGCAGCCACCTCGGGCTCTACACTTTTCAACTTTACGAGTGTGAACCAACCACCCGCGACCGGGCTGCTACCGAACCCTTCCAGTACCCTTCCGTTTAAGTTTGGTGCCGACAACCCAGCAGCTACCACGAGTGCTTCTCCATCCTCTCAAACTGCGTCGCCCCTATTCAAGTTTGGGGATCAAACTACGAACGGCTCATCATTATCAACCGGTAGTTTTGGTTTCCAGATAACCACGCAACCTTTGGCACCTGCAAGTGCTCCCGCGACTACAGCATCCCTGGCATCAACAGCTGCCATTGCTCCTAGTATTTCAGCACCTCCCTCCATTCCCTCAAACTTTACCTTTGGAAGTCAAACTAGTGCAACTGCATTACGGCCTCCACAAACCACAAATGCATTCCCGATGCCAACCGCACAAGGAACCCCTTTCGGTTTCCCGGGCTCACCAGCCCCTTCTGCTGGAGCCAACCCACTCGCTTCACCCACTCCTTTTGTGTTTGGTGGAAGTACTCAACCATCCACTATGCCTGCATTCTCCCAACCGATTACCACACAATCTTCCACTGGGCTTGGATTTGCCCCTACTCTGCCGCAGGCTGGGGCAACTCAAAAACAAAATGCGCAAAACCCTTCAACATCGCAACCACTTAGTTTTGGAGCTGGTTCGTCAGCTGCTCCCACATTTGGAGGCAGTTTTGCTACGCAAAGCACCGGAGCTGCTAGTACTGGCGGCGGTGCATTTACATTGGGATCGGCACAGCCTATCGGCTTTGGTGCGGCACCAGCAGCGGCCCCTAGCAGTCCTTTCACATTTGGAGCTAGTCAAAGCCAGCCTAGTGGTGCTGCAGGACCAACCAATGCCCCTTTCAACTTCGGCGCGACTCAAAGCCAGCAAACTGGTGCTGCAGCACCCACTAACACTCCTTTCGCCTTTGGTGCAAATCCAAGCCAGCAAAATGGCGCTCCAATGGCACCTGCCAGTGCTCCTTTCGCTTTCGGCCAGAATCAAACCCAGCAAAGTGGTGCTTCAGCGGCCCTCCCGAGTGCTCCTTTCGCTTTCGGCCAGACTCAAAGCCAACCAAGTGGTATTTCCGCGGCAGCCCCAGGCGCTCCTTTTGCATTTGGCCAGACTCAAAGCCAGCAAAACCCTCCTTCGGCTAGTTCTCCTTTCATCTTTGGTCAAAATCTAAACCAGCAGGTTGGTGCCTTCGGAGCTTCAAGTGCACCAACGTTTGGCTTTGGCGGGTCGGCACCAAGTCCAGCGGTGGTCCAACCCCAGATGCAAGGAAATTCATTCGGGATGACTGGAGCGCCAGGAAATCAACCGTCATCGTTCTCATTCGACATGGGAGCAGCAACATTGTCGCCATTATTCAATGTGGGCAGTGGCGGAACATCTTCGACCCAAGGGAGGAAGATTGCTAAAGCTAAAGGACGAAGATAGTACCAATTTGAATTGTCATAATACCCTATGATTTCATGAAATGCAACTGCTTTTGCCTTTAACTGACCTCAAAGAACACATAAAACTAAGAAATTACGAGCAGTAAGGAACGTTATGTATAAAATGTGTCCGCACCCTTCTGGGGGTTCTGGGACTACTTTTCGAGCCGGTCACCACGATTGCGTCATGCGATCTTGGTGGCGTGGACTGCATTGTACCAGGCCGGCTACGGACGATGTGCTTCGAACGATTCCAACGTATTACATCGAAGAGAAGGACTCGTTAATTTCATTCTTTGTCCTAGCACTTAAACAAATGAAGCTTTCTTAAACGTTGGATGTCCGGATCGGGGACCGGAAGTGACCCATTTCAGCAGCATGGAAGCGTTTGGGGACATCAACTCCGTCCAACCTCTCTCTTTGTTGATAACGTCAGCACAAAACCCCCCGGCTTCTGACGCAGAATCATGTTTGGTGTTCCCCCCTTCCATGCATCATCAGCCTTGGACCCCGCCCGAGCCGTGTTACTCTGCGCTCACTGGGAAAGAATTAGTCTGGTATCACGCTCACATGAAGTTCGGAAGCGTGTGTGTTCACCGTATGCATTCCGCCTTGGGCGGGAATAGGTGGGCCGGTGGCTCCCCGGCTGAACGCACACCATCATCTCAAATACATGATTGCTTGGCCTCTGTGTGCTTGCTCCCCGCACTTCCCTGCAGCAAATAAAAGAACCGACGTGAGAATATTTGCTCGTGCAATGAAATGATGTACCTTTCTACCAATGTGGTGATCGAAGTGGCCCGGGCTTTCCACTGCCACAATCGTTGTGCGACTTTTGTGTGTGGAACCCCCCCGACTCACTTCCGCAACAGCACCACACGTGAGCCATCCCCTTCCATTCTCACAGGCCCTGTCCCGCAATGCACGCTCTTACCGGTGCCGTCCTCCCCACCCCCCGCATCATCCGATCCCCACGGAGAAGGCGATGGCCATGAACATCGCCCGCTCTCGGATCGCCATGCGCCCCGTCTCCCTGCTGGCGTGTCGCCAGACTGTGCGGCCCGTGGCGTTTCATTCTGGTGAGCACAGGGCAGGATTCCGGATGCAAGATGGAACGATTCGTGCTCACTTCCCGAACTCCATCCCCTTCCCCCCCGCAATCGACACCGTTTTCCGCTGCCTCGTACCTGAAACTAGGCCGAATGCTCGCCCAGCACTCTGCTGACAGTGAGTAGCCCCTGCCCCTCCCTTGCAACGTCATGGATCGGGTTCCGATACTTTCGTTCCGCCCCGCTCGAACCCAGCCGCGCCCGCTCTTCGCCCCGACGACAAGGTCGCGTCCTTTCCCCCCTCTGCCAGCAGCGGCTCTGTGCACTGGAACCTTGAGCGCGGGCTGAGTTTGGTGAACGCCGGGCTCATCACTGCGCCGTTCATTGTGGGCGCGGGCAACTCGGTGATCGACTTCAGCTTGGGTGTGGTCCTGCCGATCCACATCCAGCTCGGGCTGGAGAACATTGTCCTCGACTACGTGCCCTACCGCAAGTACGGTCACCTCTACACTGTCGCACTGTGGGCAACCAGGGCCTTCACGGGACTGACGCTGTACGGGATCTACCAATTCAACACCAACGATGTCGGCGTGACGGAGTTTGTGAAGAGGTGAGGTTGAGCGTGGGGGCGCGGGGGACGAAGTGCCAGTGTGTGTGGGTACAAACGGTGTGCTTTTTTATTTTCAGGGTGTGGCACGCAGACAAGAAGGAGTAGAGGAGAGGGGAGTGTGGCCTCGGACGTTCAAGTTAGCGTGGAAGTTTAAATCGTCGGAGGTGGCCCGTAGCGTTTGTGTGTGTGTGTGCACAATACATTTGATTCTGCTAGAACCACCTTTACTTTGTGCTCTGTTGAGTACGGAACCAGACGTGCCCTCGAAATAGTGGGCGGAGGAAGGTGGCATGGAAATCGTATGGTCCATGTGTGCGCAATACATTGTGATTCGACGACAACACATTCACTTCCCACACGGTCTGTTGTCCGTGAGGAGAGGTGCCCATACACCGTTTAGAAATACAGAAACTACTAGCACATTCACTTCGTAGCGCGCGGCCTGTTGACCGAGGAGAGAGAACGCAGGCACGAGATACCAGAAACCGAGGTTTAGAATCACCATTTCCACCCGCCGTTCGTTCACGCGGCAGAACGGGGCTCACCTCGTCGTATATAAACCCACGGGCAGGATCCACTAGAAAACGTTCACTTCCCGCGCCGCCTGGTGAGTGGTGACCGAGCGTCAGGTCGGTCAAGGGAAGTTGAGGGAGAGAGAGAGAGGGAGACAGATTCCAGGCGATAAGCGAGATAAAGAGAGAGGCGCGCACAGCGCACAGTCAGACAACCCGCCCCGCCAACCGCGACGACAAGGAGCAGGGGGGCACTTACAACGTGGTATATCCCCACGGGCTGAATCTTCCTTGTGGCCTCGCACTGCCTAATCCAATCCCCGTTGACGATGGGGATATTCAACTCGAGTGCGCGCTGGTACTTTTCGCCACGGGGGAGGGTGCAGACAAAGTGGGTGTTCTCGACCGTGAGGTCGTCGGTCCACGTGCACTCGTTGCGGCGGCACACCTCCTTGAGCTGCTGCACCTCGTCCGGGATCCCAAACTCCCCGAACGCGATGCGGATCCCCGTCAGGTTGTCCAGAGTGTGCGTCCGCACGGTCAGCTTGTTGGATGTCAGCGACCCGCCAGAGGTGCGCACGCCGATAAAGATCTCGTATTCGGTGTTGACCTCTGCGGGTGGAGGAGTGGAGTTGGGAGAAGGAAGAGAAATTTGGCAGTCCGATGGGGGTATTAGTGAGACGAGGGCACGACATGAGTATTGCGGTGAAGATGAGAGGGGAGAATGAGAAGGGCGAATTGGCAGTGAGGTGAGAGAATTGCGAGTGCGATAAGAGAGTTGCGATAAAGATGAGAGGTGAGAATGGGGACGAGGTGATAGGTGAGAGGTGAGACGCACCGCAACCACTGAGCTTGACTGTTGTGGGACCGTAAAAGTGGCCCGGGGAGCGGATGTTGTTTCTGTAGACGTCTATCCCGCGGAGCTCGACGTTGAAGAGGACAAGGGGGTCCCAGGTGATTGTGATTGAGGTCTGTGTGACCCACTTGACCTTGATTGTCGGTGATTCGGGCTTGCGCCTGAAGGCATGGTATATGTCCTCCTGGAGGTCGAGGAATTCACGGCGCATGCGGGTCTCCTTGTCGATGTCGCGGGAGATGGAGACGTTGACGATCGAGCCGGTCGAGACGCCATCTGAGGGATGCGGGAGGTTCCGGTGGGTGAGGGGCCGAGAAAAATGCGCGAAAGAGGTGACTGACCAGGGAGAATTGTGGCCGGGAATTCGATGAGGTGGTGGTCAGGCGAGAGGAGGATCGCTGGCACGTAGAACGTGGGGGTAGTGGAGAGAGAGAGGGTGAGTGGATGGCAAGAGAGGATTGCAGTGGTCAAGACATGCACGCACCCATCCCGGCATCGAGTTTTCCGACCTGCATGTGGGGAGAGCAGAGTTGGCAATGCATGTGGAATGGAGGAGGCGCAGAGAGGGATGGCGAGAAGTGAGAGCGTGAGAGAATGAGCGCGAGAGAACGCGGCGCGTTGATCGCACCGTGAAGGAAATGAGCTGGGACTGCGCCATGTCGTGTGGTGTTGGGGTGCGGGAGAGGGGATCGTGTGAGTGCGGCACTGGACTGACAGACTGCGGACACACCAAAGCACCCGAGGAGCGAGTGGGCAACAACTGCACAGGCAGCGAGCGCACACGGCACACATGGCGCACGCCGACGCACCCTCGCACACTCCGCGCGCACTCTCGCTGCCCCCCGAGCTGTGGCACGGCATCCTGGCACTCCTGCGCACCCGCGACATCGCTCACACCGCCGAGACCTGCCGCTTTCTGCACCGTGCGGCTCAGGCGCAGATCGTGTGGCGGGAAAAGGCACGGACGGACTTTGGATTCGTCCATTCGCCAGAAACACAGGTGTCGGCTTTCCACCTCTACAAGACTGTCCTCACGCCCTACGCGCGCTTTGTCGGATTCTGGCACGCAGATTTCCCGTTTTTCAACTCACGGCTGGTCCAATGCCGTATCACACCGCGCGGGGTCATTGTCGGAGAGGAGCTCGCGGCACTCACTGGACAGTCTGCCTCGCCCTTCTCGCTCGACCCCGCGCTCTCCGTCGACGCGCTCGACCCGGTCATCAGCAGAGAGACTCTGTTTGAGATCGTGCCACAGACGGACGCAGATCCCCTGGTTTTGTGTCATGGAAACCAGGCAATCAATGGTCGCTCGGGTTCGGAGGGTCTCCTCCACACCGCTTGGTTGAAGGAAAACGAAATGGACGTGAGTGTTTCACCGAGCTTGGGTGGGCTGGGGGGGTGGGTAATGAAAGGCGGGTGGGTAATGAAGGGCGAAGCCTGGATCGGGAAGGTGTGCAAGGTGGACAGGAGTATGCTGGAGGCGAAATATCTAAGCGCGGAGCGCATATCGAGTAAAGGCGAGGCCTGGATTGCGGAGGGGATATTGAATATGGAGTGGGACTTGGACTGGGAGTGCATTGGGAGTGGGAGTGGTCGTAGGATGTGGGCATGGGATTTATTAGAATGACACCTCTCTGACACGTCCGTCTCGCGCCAGGTCTTACCAGCTGTTCTTGCATCGAATCAGAGGTGGTTCGGTGAGTTCGCCGAAGTCCGTGAGGGTGCGATGGCGCGATGAGGATGTCAGTGGGAGTGGAACACATTTTGGGGGTGAAAAAGGAGAGTTGAGAGCGATGTAGAGGTCGACTGAAGTCATGGTCATGGTGGAATGGGAGGAAAGAAACTTTGCAAGTAGAATGGTGACGATGTCGATGGAGGGTTTGGTCTCGGTGTCACGAGTATGGACATGATGCGACAGGCATGTTGCTGTGGATTGAGAGTGGATGAAAGTGGGCTCGAGTCTGCAATCTGCGGACCAGTGTGACGCGTTCGTCTCTCCGCTTCTCTGTACTTACCCCACATCCCCAAGTCCCCCGCGGCCACCCAAACCCCACAACAGGCCTCTTCCCGTTCGCGCACACATGGGACCCCACGGAGGAATCATCGCAACCGTTCTCCCCTGGGCCCAGCGATCACGCACACCGGCACCTCCTGCTTTCCATCGACTGCGAGCACGGGTGCTACACGAGCCGCCTGCGCACCGTGTCGTTCCGCCGCGTGGACGGCCGCAACGAGATCCAGAGCACGACGCTGTTCAGGCCAACGTTTTCGCTCGTGGCGCATCCCCGGGCTGTCGCCGATGTCGACCGGGTTCTGGCACAAACGCAAACGCAGACGCAGCGCCGTGCCTTGACCCCTCGGCAGGGAATTTGGGTCGGCACCTACGGGTCCCACGGGCAAGAGTTTGTGCTCCTGCAGTACGCAGACGGCGCGAGGTTGGAGGCCCACAAGATTACTGGAGATTTGAATGTCCGTGTGTAGTTTCGTAATCTCGGGATTGCTTTTGTTATCTTTATGTTTCCAACCGCCCACCCACCCTACCCCACCCCCCACCCGTCTCCTCAGGTCCCCCGTGGCGAACTCTCGTGGAGCGCGGACCTGTCGCGCGAAGTGGACGTGAGCTGCCTGGATGCGGACGCCGCCGATGGTGATGAAGCGCGGTCATACAATCTGACTCAGGCCGCCGAGTTTTCAGAGTTTTGGGAGGCCGAGCAGGAGTTCCGCGCCGGTGTGCGCGGGAACGAGAGCGAGAACGAGAACGGCGGTGTAAGGAGGCAGATAAAGGGGTTGCGGGCGTTTCGCGGTTCGGGAACTGTCGCGATGCCCGGGTACCGCGAGGCGTCGTCCATTGGCGCGCACTTGATCGTTTTGAGTGATAAGGAGTTGCTCATGTTTTGGCACGGTGAGGTCCTGTTGTCCTTTTCTTTCGCACGTTCAATTTCCGACACATGATTGTTATACAGGTCTGAGAAAACTATCTCGCTTCATTTGCGTATTCGACAATTAAATGTACTCCAAGACGTGCATTATTTCATACACTTAAATCTTGACCCCTTTCACCGTGTTCCCGCTTGCAAACCCGATCCAGTCCGCCATGGCCCCATTCCAATGCAGAGAGCTCACCTCGACCTCCGCGTCGTATACAATCGCAGGGACCGTGATCGGCTGACTCTTCCTAGTTAGCGCTCTACCAGTGGGGTGGGTGGGGGAGGGGTGACAGATACAATATAATACCAATGCAAATTATCCGGTACTACAGCAAAGTTCGATCCAAGGAGGAAAGAAGATAAGGATTGAGAAGCTACGCGTTGCCTGCAATAGCTCCACCAATCATTCCGCCCACCGCCCCAACCCCCAAAATCAACCCTCCTATCGCCCAGCCAAACCTATGAAAGTGTTAGTGTGTTGGTTTTCACGTCTACGCTATTATCGGGGGTTCAGGAGATGCACTTACGGTCCCGCGATGACAAGAGCACCCGCGAGTCCGAATCCACCGGCTCCTCCAATAACTGCGCCAGCCAAGTATCCTGCACCCTTGTCCGCAATCATGCCTTTCTTTTTCGCGTGGTCGATCATATCCAAAACAACGAACATAACGACAAAGACGATCTTCCGGGCATGGAAGAGTGCGAAGGGGTGAAACAAAAATTTCCGCTCTGTGGAACACCACTCATCTCTCACAGTGATTGCTTTGAGAATTCTCCCTTGAGGCGTCTCGAGGAAGTCGAAGACAGGATTGAAGCTCGTTACCGAAAGTTCCTTCTTTGTCACTGTTTTGACGAGGCCAAGCAAGGTGTCCCAAGTCTCCCTTCGCGACAAAACCGCGAGCATTGTCGCCGAAATATATGTTGTACTCGATGTGGGTTTGACATCATATGTCGCTCTTTGACCCTTTACTTCCTGGTTGTCGATTTTGAGGTCCACTTTCTCGTTTGTCGCGTTATCGATTACGGAGAACGTCCTGCCTTCAATCTCACCTAGCAAACCGAACGAGCGTTGCACAGAGATCGACCCTCCCTCGCAAAAAAATAGCACATGCTTACTGCGATATGCGTTGAGTGTCACTTCTTCTTCGGGTTTGGCCATGCGGTGATAGTTTTCTGTCCAGCGTCCTCCACTTTGGGAGTTTCCCCGACATCATGCCTGGATATACATACTTAGTATTCCTCATCAAATATATTGACTCATTCCCCTACTCCCAGTGCACATCAAACGATCGATGGCAGAAGAGAGACAAAGGCTGATTGAGACAAAGAAGGCAAGCACTGAACACCTGCTCTTTCTCACGCCCGCCCTGCTGACTGAAACCATGATAGAAACCGATCCCGAAAGGGGAGGATTCCGGAGGTTTCAGCATCGGGAAATTGGTAGTGGACATGGTCAATCGCATTGAAGCTCCTCTCTATGTCAAAAGAACATTGATGGGGACGATTATCGGTGTTGTTGCTGTTGGAGGCCTGGATTTGGCGATAGCAGTCGGTGTCGGCGAGTAAGCAGAGTTCCACGAGTCTACGCTCTTACGAAAAAACAACGTGCAAGCTGAACTCTTTATCGAACAGAAACATGTCGATGAAGGTTGTAAGTTTCCACACAACATAAGTCAGCTGGGACAGGCTCACACTTTTCTTTTGCTTTCGATGGTCACACGCCAGGTGGGGTCCTCACTTATTGTCGGTGGCGTTCTTGGAGGGTTGGTCGCACATACATAATGATTCCGGATTGGGAACCTTTGTTAAGGAAGCCACACTGTTGCGCAAATGCTGTAGGATTAGGTTATGAATGATTTATGTGGTATAAATGGCTGTTTTCGGTCTGGCATTTATCGCATAGAGAGTGCTTGGAGTCGCCGGGGAATCCCAATGTGTATTATGGAGGTTTCCTGCTTCATACATACACATGCTCACCAAAGTTCATGAAAAACAAGTGATTGGATAAACAAGCCACTAAAATGTCTGCTGCTTCACGCCCACCTGGCGGTGTGAATATCGGGGCGTTGGGTGGCCAAGCAGCCAAACAAGGTGGCGTTCAGTTCCCCACGTTTCCAAAAGCACGACAAACACATGGACGTTTCTTTACCCTGTGATAAGCCCTTCGTCGCAAGATGGAGATCCTTTGCGGAATTATATTGACGATCCCGGTCGGCAATCATCGCCACCGGTTACGCTTTGCCGACTCTGTGAGGTCGCGTTCACCCTCACCGAGACCTGGTATGCCTGTCGTACGAACAGTGGACGAGGAGCGTGTTCCTACCACCCTTAGCGTGGTTGACAAGTTTGATTGGAGTACGGAGCTGGATAATGTTGGCTACTGGGAGGAGCACATCAAAACACTCCTTCTGGAGCAGGACACGGAACTTGCTTCTCAGCTCGGAAACGTTGTGCGAGTATCTTGGAAGCCGGAAGGAGCGAGGCAACCCGAGTCCGTGACTGTGAGACTTTCAAATATTGTGTCCGCAACGCAAATTGGCACCATCTTTAATAGGTCCTTTGGAAACCAGCAGCTCAAGAAGCTCAAAAAATAAAAGAAATTTCTGCGGCAGCAGAGATGATTGAAGACCACATGGGACCGCAGCCGAAGGCATCCATCATAAACGAGGTTGCGGAGAAAGGTTGGTGTCGCCGGCACTACCTGTTTGCATTGCGCTTTTATATTCATTGCATCCTGTCGCACGCCAGCAACAAAGCTGAAACTTTCTAGGCTTACTGGTCGCACAGTCGTCGTCCAACTTCCTCCCAAAGGAGAAGTAAGGTTTATGATTAAATCAGCGACGACAGAATCGTCAAAGTCGCACATTGCCACTCCTCCTTCAACCAACCCAAATCCCCAAAATCAAGTCATCGTTCAAACACACATGGTAGACAGAGAAGTTACTTGGGTGCTCGAACCACAGGGCTACTGCCCATGGAATGACGCGTTGCTGGGTCTCTCACTATGGGACCAAAAAATGCGTGATTTCCTTGCAGAGATTTTCCCAGAGTTGGAGCCACAAGAGTTTCCAAAAGCACAAGTCGTGCAAAAGCACCCAGACAATGACACGGTCACAGTACGTAATTTGTCCTTTCCTGTTACCAATTTTACTTTCCCTGATTGCGTCAATGTTCTTCTAGGTGAGTTTTAAATGCCCAGGGCCGCTTGCTCACTGTTTGGTACTGGTGAGATGATGCAATTGATGATCTCACTGTTACCTCAAATCTGACAGTGATGCCTCAATTGCAATGACAGCAACCAGTACTCCCGGCTATTGGTTAGTGGGTTCCAGATCTAGTTTTAGCTGATTTCAAATTTTTTTCTGACATTTGTTTTCACTTCCGTAAAGAAAGTACTGGTTACATTCCCACCCCAGCACTAGTGGATCAGCGGATCAAGGTTACCATTGGTGGCACGAGCATATCTGGTGAAAGCACCGAGTGCACCTTTAAGGTTGACAAGGCGGCAATCTCTGAGTCGCAGCCACACCAACTGGGGATAATCCGAATGGACCTCTCGCACAATGCCGGACATGAAATTCCGTCAACACCCTCCAACACAAGTGCTTTGCTTAACATAGAGACATGGAAGCAAATCCTTTGGACATTGTTACGTGATGCAGTCCTTCCAGTTGCTGCTGCCAAAACTTTTGGGACCATGGTGGGGACGTTTTTTGCTGGGTCTACGGTACTTGTAGCTCTTACCATCGTAGGAGGCTGCATTGTTGGTATATCAGTAAGTATCAGCAGAGCAAATGGGCACCGGTGGTGGCTGTTTTAAAATTGATACTGTTCCCGATTCAAGTTGGCGCTACAGGTGGCAGAAAACATACCAGAATGGGGAAAAGAAGCGTTAAAACGTGGACTTTTTAAATCACAGAAAGGCGTCGACATGCTCGTGGTTGTGACGTACACGCTAGCTGGAGCCGTAGTTGGGGGGATTGTTCTGACCGCGGTGATTGCTCTAGCTCCGTGAGTGTACCTTTGTGACGATGTGCCCTATGATGCTCTGCTTACCATTGTTCCCATTAAAACAGGATTGTTGCGTCATCTGTGAGCCGAAACCAACATACTGATGTCGATTTGATCAATGAAGTCTAAATTTGGCTTTTTGTAACAGGTTGCGATATCTGCGACAGTAAGCAGTGCTGCAACGGTCGCAGGCTCCATGGCCGGAAGTGGCGTTGGCGCCAGAATTGGGTTGAGCAAGGTTGCCTCAAACGCGAACGTGATACATAAGAGCGAGAGGTGATACATAAGTGAGGATGGATGTACTAGCTCACTTTGTTAAAGTGCACTTTTCTGATGTTCGTTAAGCAACAGTGATCGCGGATGAGAAGAGTTTCAGGAAACATTGAAGAACACTTTAGTCCCCGACCTTTAAGCCCTTTTGGTACACGACTTGGTTCTGCCCCACGGGGAAAGACGTGTTGCCAAGGACGATCCTTTCGAGGAACTGGAATGGTAGCCGCACCAGGGCATCCACCATTGGCTGCTGGCGCACCCTTGATTGTTTTGGGTTTTTCGGCTGGTCTCGTCTTTTTCTCATTTTCAATTTCCGATACATTGGTACAGGTCTGAGAAAACTATCTCGCTTCATTTGCGTATTCGACAATTAAATGTACTCCAAGACATGCATTATTCATACAGTTAAATCTTGACCGCGTTCACCGTGTTCCCGCTCGCGAACCCGACCCAGTCCGACATGGCCCCGTTCCAGTGCAGAGAGCTCACCTCGGCCTCCGCGTCGTACACCATCGCAGGGACCGTGATCGGCTGGTTCTTGGTCTGTGCGCTCGCGTCAACTTGCCATACCAAGGCTTGGCTGTCATCACCTGCAATCGTTGACAGAAGTGAGCATCAAATCACTCAAATGTGTACAAAACGCTGGTGGTGCCAGCGCCGGTACCCCCGACCCCAAACCCGTTCTCACCTGCGCTGCACAGCATATCAGTGCTGGACGGCGACCACTGTATGGCGTTGACGTTTGCGCGGTGGCCCTGCAAGTGGGTAACGGGCACGGCGGGCACGCGCACGTCGAGGAGAATGACCTGGTTGTCGTCGACCTGGAATGTAGCCATGTAGTTGGGGTCCTGCTTGTTCCAGGACAGTCGCAGCAGGGCTGGGTTCTCGGCGGCACCGACTTGGGAGGTGGCGTGGGGAGGGGTTTCGTACATGATTGTGGAGTGGTCGAGCGATCTAAGGGAATGAGGAAAGGCGGGTTGCGGGTGGTCGGTCGCGAGCTTGGAATTGGTGCAGCACAGGTCTTACCGCAGGTCGAACATGCGGACGGAGCCGTCAGCGCCGACGCTGGCGAAAATGTCTGTCCCTCGGGCGAATGCAACGTCGTAGACTTCCTTGTCGTGTGCAATGAGCTGCGTTTTCGCTTGTTGGGTCTACAGAAGGTGTAAGGGCAACACTCGCACTTTTCATGTCTCTGTGGTGGCACGAACATTAATGTCCCAGACGGTGCAGGTGGTATCGATACTACAGGTGACGATCATCGCTGGATCTTCGCTGTTCCAGTCGAAACTGGTGAGGGGAGCGGAGTAGTCTCGTTTCGTCTGAAGGATGTGAATCATCGTTTCTGACCGGCACTGTCATGCGAGCGATCGACGACGAAACGTACCGACATCTTCCGGATATTGGCAAGCGTCGCTTTGAGCGTTAGACTAGCCCCCCCAGCCGATCCCAGAACGTGCGTGTCCCTGTAGTCCCATATCCGAAGGAAGTCCCCTGTGGTTGCCATGAGCTCCACGTTGACATTCTAGGAATCAGAACGGGGTAAAGTTCGCTATATGTCAGTCGTGGTTCATGGCGAAAGTTACCAAGGCACAATCGACGCACCTTTGGAGGAATCCATGCCAGTTTCGTGACGGGGTATTGATGGTCGGCTTCGGCGACCCGTACAAACTCGTGGGATCTGTCTGGCAGAGAAATAACTTGAATCTGGCCAACATAGGTCCAAACGAGCCGAGATTGGGTTGTAACTTAGACCAGAGTGGGTTGAACAATCGGGAGACACCAACAGACCTTATTGGAATATTCCTCAATGAAGGAGCTCACCCCGAGCCGAAATGTATGCGGGCGATTACACCATGAGATACCATACACGGGCCACGGCGCTCGGTAGCTCAAGACGCTTGCATCCATGGGATCGCAACAGGCGCCAATTTTGCCGGTTGCAACTGCAACCACCATTTGCTCACCTACGGAAAACCGGAGTAGTCGAGGAAAGTCTAGGAAGGAATGGACCAGGAAGGTGAGCGCACATCAATTTTTGTCCCCGTTTTCACGATTGCGATGTTTACATGAACGGCCCCTCGTGAATGTGCTCGCATTCATCCTCGCGCGCTTCTACCCGTTTGTTTCTTGCATCGGTACTTGTCAAGTTCCTGTTCGGAACGGCGAAAATGGTGAATCCATGGCAGTCAACGGGGCATCGGGGGATGGAGCTGGACTGTTGAATTCGGGTGCACCCAATACGGTTTCACCAAGCAACGATCATCACGATTCAAGACACGGACCACCAGGAGACGTCTCGAATGGGGCAGACGAGAGCAAGCTGGATGATTCTAGTTGCGATGCCGATGTGGTGGTTGCGCAGCTTATCGATGCTGGGTTCCCACCTGACACGATCACAAAGATCGTTTCCGATCTTCTTTCGTCGGGAAAGGGGACATACACGACGTCGTCTTTGCTGGATGAATCCCTCGCCTGGCTCCTGCAGCAAAATGAATCACCCTACGAGCTCGATGTGGGACGCTCGCAAGGGGCCAGTCCCCCACCGAACACCCAAAACCTTGATGGAAATCAACTCCGAAATTCGGAGTCGCACGGTTCTTCCAGCATTCGGCGATCGAAAAGCATCCTGAAAGCACCTGTTCCGACGCCTCCGCCCAACACTACTATCGCCGCACTCGATGGGGCGCGTTCCTGGTTGTCAAAGCACCTTCCAACCAACATCGCTACCATCGGCAACACTCTCGTTAATACCCTTCGGTCCCCTGGCACTGCCCTGGAAACGTCGCAACCATCTTCCCCCACCGCATCGCAAGGAAATCTTCTCGGTCTTCGAGTGGTGCCGTCCGACATCACGCCAATGGGATCTCATCTGTCGCTGGACGAAGAACATGCTCGTATGAGCAGGCGCGTGCGATTTTCTGAGCAGGATGTGTCTGTAGATCCCGCTGCAGATGGACCGGAGAGTCCTAACGACGAAAATGCTGGCGAAGCGGGGGACCACGATAATACCGAAGCAAGGATCGCAACAGTCACTGAGATCTATAACTTATATATGACTGAATGCGAGAGTTACAGAGAAACACCCATCGGGAAACTCGTTGAGCAGATGCAAGTGAGTTTGTCTACTGAAATGAAGGAGGGCTTAACTGAAAACATACATTGTTGGATAGGACTCGTTTGAGCGACAGGTTCAGACACTGACCAAAATTGATCTGTCGGGTAAGCGCGTATTCAGGAGTACAAGATATTGTGACCAACAAAACTCAACGTTGGAACAGGCACCCCCATTGGTAATAAGAATGTTCTTCCTCTCGCCATAATTCTGAGCTGTGACTTTGGACTTCGGCAATTAAGTTTGGAGAATTGTTCCCTGGATGACGACACCCTCAAAGTGATCCTTCACCACCTTCTGTCCGTTGACAAGCTGCCTTGGTTGAATCTAAGTAACAAGTGAGATCGTTTCTTAGCTGTCAAAAGTTCACAATACTGAGTATGCTTTGCAAAGCCAAAAACTCACTGCCACTGGAATAAAGTACTGCTGCATCTACGTGAAGAAGGTTTGTCGAGCACCCAATAACGTACGGAACCGTGAATTAAACCTTTCTTTCCGTGCCAAGTCTTTGACGCTGAAGTATTTGGACATATCGGGACTTGCATTTGACCGCACTTCGGTTCATTATCTTGCCCATGCCATCGCTATGGGCCCGGTTCCAGCAAATTCGCCTCCCCATGAAGGGATTGGAGCATCCCTTGAAGTGTTGAAGCTTGATGGATGTCGGTTACGATCGACTTTACTAGAGGTGCTCGCCCGAAGTATTGCAGTTTCCAACTTGAGCTACATTTCGTTGAGGCGATGCTTCATCGACGCTACTGGAGCCCAATGGGTTGCAGATATGATACCTCCGGACGAAGATCTTCGGAGAGTCCGGATGCGGAACAGGAGAAATGGCGGAGTCTCACGAAGGAAAGTAGGTTTAGGTCATCTGGATGTCTCAGAGAACCCATTAGGACCTGGAGTCCAGTACATTGCAATGGCGCTCGGACTGAACTCATCAGTGAAACAAATTCTGATGAGAGACTGTAAAATTGACGCTTTTGGTCTACGTGTACTGTCAGAATCTCTTGTAAGTCCTTCCCAACGAGGTCACACGACATCTGTTGGTTTGTCCTCATCGTCACATCAAATAACTCACATCCCGCATCTGAATTACTCTCACACTCTTCCAGAAAGTAAATCATGGCCTCAAAGTTGTCAACCTTTCTCGAAATCCGTGTTGTGGCCCCAATACCGTCGGCGTGAGTGCATTGAACACTGTTCGCTCACTTAATTAACACTAATTGAGCGTTGCACAATCTCCCATGCCTCTGCTAAAGATCGAAAATCTCAAAGACGCCCTTGCGATTAACAGGACAATCGAAGAATTGTATTTGTCCCATGCCAATGTTGCCTCCGAAGGTATGTGGTGGGACTCTTCCCACCCTGGTTTCATTCTATGATACTGAAATGACCGCGATGATGATGTCGTATAAAGGCGCTATCGCCCTAGCCGAAGCTCTTCCACTTACCCACTCGCTTCATCGCCTTGACCTGTCTGGGAACACAATTGATGTCAGTGGATTGATGGCATTGAGCGCGACGATTCGCAAGAACGAGACCATCACCTCTGTCGACTTGAGGGAGACGGTAAACGAAAAACCAAATTTCGCATCCTCCTCCAATTCTTCAGACGACGGTGACCTTCTCGAAGTCTTCCGAAGTCAGATTGCGGCAAAGTGTTCGGAGAATGCCACACGTATCGAAGAAGAAGAAGAACGTCGGCGAAAAGAACTAGAGGCATCAGGAACTGACGAAGCTCAACTGTCAGAGCTTCGTGAAGAGGAAGAACAGCTGCAATGGGAAGCGGAAGTTGCCGCTTCTGCGGAGAATCTGCAGAGACGACAAGCCGAAAGCATGCAGCAGGCGAGAGACTCGTCAGTACTCGAACCGGTCACGGTCAGTTTTCGGAACGAAAAACTGTGATGTTTTGCCTAACCGCAAATTTGTGAACAAAGGCTGAGCTCGCTCTCACTGCACGAGGCTTCGACCGAGGTAGTATTTTGGAAGACCTCGCCTCCGCCCGCGAAGGCCTCACCATCATCGAGTCGATACTCGCGAACTCCTCTCTTTCCACCGAATCGGATCTGCTTGAAGTCAGTAGTGACCACCACAATGTTGCCTTCGATTGCGAACCCAAAATTTGACTGATGTTCATGTGTTCCGCAGCAACTCTACCTGCAAAACTCCACACTACAGTCGCGGTTGTTGGCAGCCGTTAACGACAATCTAGTCAAAGATGAGGCCATCTTGATGGAGATTCTCGCCCTCAATGATCGTTTATCGCCTGTTTTGAACACGCTCGAGGGAAGGTTCCAGCGGGAGGCCGCCGCCGCTATTGCACGTGGCAACAGCACTGGAGAGGAATCCCGGAAGGCACAAGAGAGCGTCGACCCAACCCGCCCACTTGGGCAGCAGTCCAGCGCCATGGTGAGTTCCAAAATGTGTTGTCGCCCTGTCCACATTGCAATCGTTGTGGTACTTTTCTTCGTAGAAGTTGTCTAAGGACCTCTTCGAGTTGGGAGATGCCGACGAGGACGACGCGGTTCGAACAAAGGTCGCCTCCAAAGTACCAGCACCCGCCCCACCTCCCAAGCCTGACGAGCGCTCGGCCGAGCCCGACGTAGCAGACCTGTTGAAAGAAATGGACGAACTCGTAACTGGAGGCGGGTCAACGGGTGATGCGGAGGGGGAGTGGCAGGAGGAAGAGGGCTCTGGTGAACTGGACGATTTGCTCCGGGAGATGGACGCTCTGACTGGTAGCAACGAATAAAACACACTGCGCTTTTGATTTGTGTAGTAGTACATTCCATGTCCGCAAAAACATAACACTTGTACATCGGTTCCAATAGCTCAGCGTGTTCCCCGCTTTTGCAAATGATGCATAAGACACGCGTACGCCTGACGACGCGCGACAGAAGCACGAAATCACCGCACCTGGAAATCCTGCAGCACCTGGGCCAGCTTACCGCTGGCCATGTTTGCTACACGCGATAGTGAGTCGAGGTCGTCCCGGGCCTGCGACGAGAAACGCTTGGCAAACTCTGCGGCACTTTGGCCCACAACGCTGGCCATGTCAGTGAGATTTGCGGCCGTAGGAGACGAGGAAGGTTCGATGGCACTAGGCAGCAAGGTCAATTTTCACACATGGATGGCAGGTCATGCACGACATCTCAGAGAACTCACCCTTCATCACGGCCGTAGTATTCCGCACTTCCAAATCCTGACTTGCCCTCAAATTGCCGCAGCTTCTCTCTTGCCTCGCCCCTGCAACATGGACGCAAAAGATATGAAGCAACAGTGTTTTCTTGTTCAAAGACGAAACATCCAACTCACCCCCCGTCATCCGCATGATTTCCTCTGCCAAAGTACATATCCGAGCTGATCGCCTTTGCCTTCCCGAATCTGTTCTGCGCGTCGGCCGAATCGCTCGCTCCACCTCCTCCCATAGCGCCGAACCCTGGCCCACCACCGAACCCGAACCCACCGCCCACAGTCGGCGCCGGGCTGGGCGTGTACACGGACGGTGACGGCTTCCTCGCGTTCGCCGCTGACCCTGCCGAACCCCCATTCTGCACTGCCGCGGCTGGGTCGAAACCGAATCCTAACCTCCCCATACCCATGCCTAGCCGGTCCATGGCCTCATCGCTGGCCTTCTGGGCCGCGGCAGAACCTGCACCAGGCGCACCCGAGGGGTCCACGTACGCCAGGCGGCCGATCCCAACACCCGCGGAACCAGGCCCAGCCAGGGCGGCCGCGAACGGATCGACCCGCTTTGCCTCCTCCTCGGCTTTCTTGCGTCGCTCCTCTTCCTCTTTCAGCCGGGCTTCCTCCTCCTTCGCGCGGCGCTCGGCCTCTTCGAAGTTGATGGCCACAGCCTTGGTGGCCTTTTTGGCGCCGAGGCCCTTCTTCTTGGAGGTGACCAGCGTCGAGCCGACGGCGGGGGCGGCTGTCGTGACCGCACTCACGGTCGGAGCTGGTTCAAGGATGGTCGCGACGGGGGTAGCGGTGCGGGTGGTGGTGGAGGTGGTCGGGACAGGAATGGGGTCAGTCTTGGGCACGGCTGGCGGGGTCGGGGGTGTAGCTACGCGAGGGGCTGGCGCGAGGTCCGATTGCAGAGTCTGAACGGCCGAGAACGAGTCAGCTCTCGCGATGACCGGAGCGGGGGAAGGCGCGGGCGAAGGTGCGGATTGGGCGCCCAGTGATGAAGTCGATTGCGCACTTGCCCCGGCCAGGCCTAGGCCCACCGTCGACGGGGACCCTGCCACATTGGACCCGCTCCCGGGGCGACTCGTCGGGGTGCTGGAACGGCCCAAGGCGGGGGATCCCTCTCGTATCGATGGGGAGCCAGACCTTGGCAGGGCCGGTGACCCTGTCCGGCCGAGAGCTGGAGACCCGCGGCCGTTGAGAACCGGGTCAGACAAGTGTGCCTCGAAGAAGTCGGCCTTGATGGTGGCGTCGGGGGTGGATGCGTTCAAGTTGTCTGAGTCCTCATCGAGAACAATTTTGTCGGGGTGTCTGGAGGAAGTGGGTGCAAAATGGAAAAAGGCGACGTTCGGTCGTGATTACGAGGAAAGGCGGGTTTTATAGAAATGGAGAGTGAGAGAGTCCAACGAGGTCGACGTAGGTTGGAGGGGACGTGCCAAATGAAGAGAAAAGGAACAAGAATTCCATCGATACGGCGGTGAGACAATGAGCGAGGACCAGTGGATACCGCAGTTCAGGTAGGTGTTCAAGAGAGAAGAGTCCAAATCATGAGAGACTGAGTGTCTTGGAATGATACTAGAGGACATGATGGACTCACCTACGAGCGTCCTCTGCAGTCAACTTTCCGAGTTTCTCGAGATAGAGCTGCGCCTGCCTCGATGTGTACTTCTGCTTCGCGTCCTTGAACTTGTCCGTGCCGCCATAGGGACGGAAGAAGTCTTCGATTCTATCGTTCCCCCCGCACTTCATATTTCTGAGTTGATCGAGGGTCCAGGAATCCAATAAAGTGGAGCTGACGTATGATAGCAGACCGGATGTACGAGGTAGATTGTAATATGGGGTTGGAGCGCGGATTGAGAGCTTCGTGGCAGCCAGGACTCACCGGACAAATGTGATGTGGACCCCTTGATTAGTGATGAAGTGAGCAGAGCCACGCAAGTAAGAAGGGCAGTGAAGCTCGATGTTAATGCAATGCCACGCTGCCCGCAACGAGACCCAGGACTAACCCATGTTCCTGTGAACTGCGGAGCAGTCCAGACACAGGTAGACACCGAACGTAACCGAAGACCATGTTGGATTTTTGGCGCCGCAGTCGAAGCACTGGGAGTGCGGCAGTTGGGGAGAGCGTCGGATGGAGGCAAGGATGGATGGTGAGAGGGGGAACAGCAGCGAACACGTTCGCTTTGGGGCCGCACAATTTTGTTTTCTCTCTTCGCCTTGAGTTTGCGGAAGATGTCGTGGATCTCCGTCTTGGACACTTCGAAGGCCATGGCTGGGTGGAGCGACTGACTCCTCGAGTGAGAGCGCGCACTGTGGTCATTCTATTCCAATTCCAGCGCCAATGAGCCGCTTGGAACATTCAAAACATTGCAATCAATTTATTTACATATTTAGCTTCCTGGTATCGTTCGAAATATTGAACCACTTATCATAATCCAATAGACCTCCCCACCTTGCCTAAACACCGTTTTATCATTTCCACGACTTCTCGATCAGCGTCCACATCAACACATCCACAAAGGAGGTGGTACATGTAAAAGAGATGGCCAGCGGGGGTGGATATGAGCTTTAATCTTGGGGAAACTGACGAGTATGTTCTGAAATGATCAATGACAGATACTTCGTTGAGACTCTTTTCTCACTTACCATTTGGATCCTTGGATCCTATCAATGTTCCTTCACGCAAAACGAGAGCCTCGAGCCGCGACAACAGCATCATCATTTCTTCCTTGGAAACAGATTTTGTTGGCGAGCTCAGCTCGGAGGTGTAGGTACCCAACACAGTGACACATCGTTCAAAATGGGTTGGTCCAGCGACAGATGCAATGCGACGGCGCAGGTCGAGGTGATCTACAGATCAAAAGCAATCATACCTTTTATCGTCACGTCGAAACCGTGGTAATCAGAAAGCCGAACCTTCTTTTTTGGCACTGCAGATGCCGAAAAGAAAATCAAGACATGCGCCAGAGTAAGCACGTTCGTGCAGTCTCGAGTCTTCCGATGTGAGGACCGAAGAAGCCACACTTGAATGATCACCCGTATCTATGGACACGCTTCTAGGTGATTGGAGGGCGTTCGAGGGCTTTTGTCGCATTGTCGGCGAAGAAGGATTGGAAATTTGTCCCCTAGATGATGCAGCAACCGATCTGGGTGTTGCGCCGGATTGATGGTCTGGGAAACCACCATAAAATAATCTTGAAGAACGTGCGACGACGTCGACTAGATCCAAAAGTGACCTTTCCGGGACGTAGCTGTAGCCAAAACGGATGATAATGTGGTCTGCAAGGAACTGAAGGAATCGAACATAAAACTGTAGTGTTTGCTCGTTAGGTGTGTAAAGGTTTGCCCTGAAATTTGAATTCAAATCGGATCAGAAGCCTTTCTTTCACTACGTATACCACACTCACGAGTCCGGCAGAAGCCCTCTTATTGATTCAACAATAGTGGCTAAGGTATCTTGAATTGCCTCGGGAGGAATATCTGGAAAGACGACGATTTCAAACATTCCCAAAACGGATGGTCCACCGAGGAGACCAACCAGGCGCAATGCCACACATGGAATCCATGGCGGTTGGGACAATATCCATGAACACTTCAGCAGCTGCAATCCACAGTGGTACCGAATCTTCTTTATGACCTTTCAAGTCGCCTATCGCCTTAAAAGCCATGAGGTCCCCCAAGCCCTGTATGATACAATCATGAGTATAAGCGACGAAATGTAATGCTTGACGCACGCGAACCTGGAGCACTTCACGAAGTACAAGGTCTTCGTATATCTGGGTATTCCCGCTGAAGGTTTTGAAGGTTGCAAGGAGGGCAATTAAAACTTTACGGGAGAATGCTTGGTACGTAAAAGACGTTTGCAAGGTGTCTCGGTCCTCTTGTGGCGACGCTGAAATATTTTGTACCGTCAATGGGAGCGAGGGGAGATGAAGTAAGCGTGTTCTGGTTGCTGCGAGCCGGGCCATGAACCCCATCATACGCATAAGAAGTTGAGGCCCCCCCGGTATGTCATGTACGCGAAGGGCTTCCACTGCCAGGAGTACCGCCTCCTGCTGCGAGTTGAGTTGCTCGACATCAAAACCAACACGCGCATATTTCGAGGATTTGTCGGGAAGAGTGTTATATAGAAGTACTCGTATTAGTCTCGCAGAAGCGCTCTGCAGATCATCCAGTGCAACGACGGGTCGAATTACGGCGTAAATGTCCACAAAGCATTGCACCAGGAGTACTAATGCTTCCTGTGAGAATTCTCCAAACACATGCTGGGGAACTTCAAATGGTGGCACCTTCGGGTGTTTGTCCGAAGATTGATCTCTATCGCTAACCATCGCCTGTGGACCTCCAACGGGACTCAACGTGTCACAAATCGCACACCAGTGCTTCCACATCTCCCGAACCAGCATTATCACACGAAGTTTTCGAGGGGATTCGGTTGATTCTTCTGATGAAGTGTCTCGTAAATCCTCGGGAAGACCCTTCAAAATATCCCGGAGAGCCTTCATCCCTGAGATCGCGACCTCCTGACTTTGTTGCGTGATCCAATCCGTCATGTAACCCAAGAACACCCCCCAAGCTTCTTCCTTCGTGGTATCTGGAGTTTCAATAACTGCCCGCGCTATCCCATCAAATATTTTGCCCAGACCGTGAATGGCAAGAACTCGAGTTTCATCCCATTGTTTACTCTGAGAGTTTCTTGAATGGTGTACCATAACAGAAGCTCCTGTGGTGGCACCACCCTTCTCTTCATTCAATAACGACTCTTCTTCCTCCATTTTCTGTGATACCTCACGCATTTGCTTAAGAAGGGGAAACAGCACATCTGTGATGGAACGATCAGTGAGTTCACTTGGCAGCGAGCTCGCGTTCATGTTTATCGCCCTGAAAAGTGTTTGCATGGCACCGTTCCGAACTTCAGGTCTATGGTCTAGACTGTGCATCCCAAGCTTTGAAAGGAGAAACATCCAAACGAAGCTGTACAATCGATCGTTTTCAGGTCCGCCTAAGTCTTCTGGGTTGGTAGTAGCCATAGAATCCTTGTCAATTTGAAGGACCATGCTACCTTGGGACATTGAACGGTTACTATTCAGCAAAGCGCTTCGTCTCGTGAGGACATGGTCGCTGATGTTCCAAGCCAATCCCACCGCTGTGAGCGAAATGTTCACATCGTCCGTCTGCCTCACAAAGGCAGAGGTGGTACGCACGCACGAATGTAAAACGCTGGGAGACAAAAGAGCCAAAAAATCCATGCACACCAGCTGCAGACAAGTAAATGCTTGTCTAACAAGCACAGATCCCCGATTCGTTGATCCAACCAACATACCGACCGACGGAACAACTTGAGCATCTGATGTACCCCGTAATGGTCGAGTAGAGGTGAGTGCCGTGGGTAAAATTGTTGGCCGAATGTCTTTTCCCGCAACATCTTCGAGAACACTGAACACAAGTGGCCAGCATCCAACAAAATCCTGACCGCAGGTCTGTAACACTTTGAGGAGGGTGTCAATGGCGATCCGCTGAACGTCCGCGAACCACATCGCATCGCGAGGAGCAGTACGTCGAGATTCTGGTTCCAACCCATCCATTGGTGCGTCCCATTCGGATCCTTCTGGAAGGGAGACTCCGGCCAACAACACAAGTGGGGCGAATGCACGGAGTTCGACTGTCCGATCTTTGATGTTAGCTACCTTCATCACTTCAAACGTGAGCTCTGCAACAATGGTCGCGGCTTGAAGCCGCATGTTTGCAGGGGTTGCGAGTCCGTGAGCAACATCGACAAAGGTGCTTACGAGTAAGCGCCAAGTTGGAGGTGAAGGTGCATTCGAATGAATCAGGCGGCTGAGGTTAAGCATCGCAATGTCACGTAGCCTACTCAGAGCAAATGAGCGTTCGTCTGCTGCTTTCACAGCACCTGGTCCCGAAGGCTGGATGGAAGTTGATGTTCTTCCATCCAGCCCGAAGCCTCCCACAAGTGTTCCTGCAGCTTCTCTCGCCAATACGCATAGTGCCCGACACAATGCGTCCAAACTTTGACTCTCCATACTTTGCGACTTTTCAAACAAGGATCGCACCTGTTCAGTCACATTGGACAACGACTGATCAATGACAGAAGTTGCTGCTGTGCTCATTGATCCGCCAGAATCGACTGATATCTTGGGTGAAACACCGAGAGTCACTCCTGCTGAAGCCGAGCTGTTCCGGGCCAATGCTTGAGCTCCGGAAACCCCCGTACTGGCCACTGAAACCTGAAGTCTCCCGCCCGATTTTCCGCTGAAAAGGAGTCCATCTGCTGCTTGAACGGTTTCCAAGACGAAATGCCATGTCTCCATTTCCAATACGTCCCTCAGGGACTCAGACAACGTCACAAGTTGCCTGAGACATGCAAGATTCCGATCTGTCAGCAACGCTCTCGTCCGTGTTGGATCTCCCACAGCAGACGGGTCCATCGCACCAAGTGGCACTGCCAGCTTACACAACGTCGCAAGGAAAGCATCTCTGGGAGTCTTCAAAAGAAGGAGCCCACAAGTGGTAGCAAAAGATCCGTATGCAGACAGCACACTAGCAAAAAGCTCGTCATCAAGGGTATTGTAGGTGAGCAAGGCCGAGAAAGCTGCGAGAATTGGTGCCCATATTGCTTCACACATATCATGGGCGATTGAAATGGCACCAGTCGGATCAAAGGAAGGGTCGAAAATAGTGGGAAGCATTGAGGTCGTGTCGATTGCACTTGGCCTTCCGACCGGAGGTCCTGGCCGCTCAGGGGCCAACCAGTTCGCTTGTGATTGGTGCGAATCCCAAGATGGCGATGTCGCAGACATGTTTAAGCAAGGGATTATAAATGCGGCGAGATTTTCCGCCAGCAAAACGAGAGCAAGAAGGGAGACGACGAGGAGATAGCTATCTGGAAGAGGTGGAGGGTCGGATCTGTCAAGCTGGTCCATACTACGGAGTGGTATATCAACACAAGGACAAAAGCGCAGATATCTAGTAACGCACAGGTGCATTTTCGCGATTGCTGCAGCTGTAGAATATTCCACAGTGCCATCGTCATTATTGCCACCAGGACTGGAGGCTACTCGAGTTCGGTCATTTACGGCTCGGGTACGTTCTGTGATGGAGCGTGAAAGAAGGTTCACCAAGTCGGTGAGAATATTTGAAGACGTGTCAGGGCGATCATACAGATGAAAGATGTGACTTTGTGATGGACAAAAGTTCGGATCAACAGGGGAACTTGTGGGGCTATATTTTTTGGACCCACCGCGCGACCGCCCCCTCCCCACAAACAGCCCGAGCGACTTCTGCAGCAAGAGCTCGCTGCCATTGTGGGCCACTGTCCGGTTCAAAGAGCTTAATTAGCATCGAAAGGAATATCTCGCATTCTGTTGGCTGTTATGTAATTAAGACGAGTTGAGTGGGGGAGTTCAGTGAAATGAGTACGCCGAAAACCCTTGGCAAAAAGTCAGAGTGCGGCGTACCCACCATAAGGTCGACGTAACCTTTTACGAGTGCCCTGACTAGCCGCGCAAAGTGAACTTGTCCAGGGAAGTCTGCCCGACCGGGAAACGACTTCATTGCCAGGGGGCAAGCTCGGTCTTTCACAAGAAGCAACAGGGAAGGATGCTGCACCAAGTTCGGAACCTTCCGTTCACGAAGATGACAAGGTAATAGTGAGGCTCCATCTCACCCTTCGAAACACTTCAGCGTGAGTTCCAACAACATCTTCAACCATTTCCATCCAGAATCCACGACTCATTAATGACTGAGTCGGGTTATTTCCCGGAAAAGGTCGTAAAAATGATGGGTGTGCACCAGGTGGTGGGTCAGGAGATGCCAGCAGACACATGTCGCGAAAGAGATGGAGTGCATCAGATGTCGCAGGTGACGGGGCTTAAATATATTGTTGTTACAGATGAAGTTATTCTCTGAGGCGGTGGAATAAGAGGCACTCACTTTCTTCATGGGAGATCATCTCCTCACCTACGTCGAATTCACACCCGGTACTATCTTGCACGTGCTCAGCGTTGACTATTGGAGACGTGGACGTAGACACGTTTGTCACATCTGCGTTATTGCGTGGAAAAGCACCAGGAGCATCTTCGTCCATCACCCTGTCAAACACATGTATGACAAGCTGCCGCATAGTTGCTGTTGCAGTGTTAGAAACGACGGCTCCACCGTGGGAAGGAATGAGAGAAGAAGCAGGGCTTTGAAGTCTCAGAGCAAGAGCAAGCACCTAGCATTTGGGAAATAAAGATAGCCCATAATAGTACGAATGATGGAAGCTCGATTAGGCAAATGAGAGTAAAACATAAGAACACCCCCCACGACAGCACTTAAGCAGTCGATAGTTTCAATGCCCTCTCAGACATGCCCGCCATTTGGCGATGCTACCAATCATCCAACAGAGGGACTCCCAGAAACAACATCCAATAAATACCTGTCCGACAACTGGACCATGTATGTCGCGGTAATTGCTGAGCATTGGAAGCAAACATTGCACCACCTTTAGCTGGACCTCAACCGGTGCCTGAGGAACCGCTATTGCATCACCCATTTTTTGTATCAACATCCCCAACTGGGCAGGTGGAACGGCGCTATGAGATACAAGCCTCCATGCGCAGCCAGCCGCAAGGGATGCAAGTCGAGAGTTCCGGGAGTCGAGAGAGAGCAGAAAGGGACGGAGAGTGAGGGGTGATAAGGAGAGCTCTGGTGAAGTATGGTGAAATTAGCCAAGAAGGAGGAAGGAGCATTCACAGCACAGTTTCCTCCCATTCAAAGCAAGCGTGCGCAAAACCAAGTGTAAATCCTGACAGTGACGGAGATCTCCCCGGGGGGCGGGGCGGGGGAGAAGGCTCATGATGCTCGAGCTCAACACACCATACGCCAAATCCGGTACATGTTTTTGATCCTGAATGGATGCTCCAGCCTCGGAAACTTGACGCACTAGATACAGCAGGCGGTCGGCCGCCTGGAGAGATACGGCTCGATGGCGTTCAAGAGCAACGGAACGCATCAATCACTGACCTCTCTGACATCAGGATTCTTTTTCTTGGCTTCGGCAGATAGAGTTTGGAGCTCAGATGTCAGAAAAGTCCCCAGAGTTGGCGCCATCCCCCGTTTATTGAATTCCTTCCACTACAGAACGCTTTAAAGGGCGATTCAGCAATGGTTCAGTAGGGAATCGCCCTGGCGAGTCCAATGAGTTCTTTCTGCGTCCACTGGCACGTGTTTTCGTCGATGATGAATTGCTGTCGTGATTCTTGCTCGACCACTGAAACTCCGTAGAGTACATACATATATACATCGCCCTCAGAAGCCTCAATGACATTACTGTTATCACTCCCCGATGAAACAATTCTCAAAATCCTTTCGCTGTTGGACGCCAAGGATGTTTTAGCGTTCGGGATTGTCAAGTGAGTGCCCCTTTCGATCACTCACATGATGAGGTCAACTCAATGCGTCTCTCCGGCACAGCCGACGATGCCACAAGGTTTCAAATGAATCCTTATTGTGGTATAGCCTGTGTCATCATCAATCAATGGCCGAACCCACTTTCCGCAAGGAAATGGAAATGCCTGTACCAGTTGCATCGCATTGTCCCGATTCACCGACATTCGACTGGAAATCCGAGTGGCGCTGGCGATTTGGTAAACTTCGAGCTTTCGATACAAGTCACGGGATCGCGAATCATAGCGGAATTGTCTGGAACATCGTTCACTCGGAAGATTCAGAGTATGCGTTCTCTTCAGGGTCTGACGGAGCAATCAAGTATTGGAAACTAATGCCAGCCCCAGACGGTGGCAAAGACTTTGGTTGCGTGCGTACTATTTTTGCCGCCGAAGGCATTGGCAAAGTGGATCCGAACGTGGTGGGTGAGAGCACAACAATTCAAAAATGGGGGGAACGGGCGCTTGTTTGCTCTTGGAGAGGATATATCAGAATTCTGGTTAGTTCAGTACATATTACCTCGTCTTCATGGCAGCCGGTGACGCTAAACTGGGAGGAATATAGGACATCGAGTATGGTCGTTTCGTGGCCTCCATTCCAGCGTCACCGTCACCAATATCTTCCATTCTGCCTCTCGACCTTCCCCAACCTCAATTTTGTGCGACCGGCGACTCCTCTGGCTGTGTGCGACTGTGGGATTTCCGGGTGCCTCCAACTCGACATTCACACCCCACGTTTACCTGGGATACAGAGGGAACCGTATTGTCTCTTGCTCAGACCGACCAATTGCTTGTAGCCGGTGGCCGCTTCAGAAGTTTGATGATGTTCAACTTGCGTGCCGGGAAATTGGAACGAGCCGTGTTCACAGGTGGACATGTTCACTCACTTCACGTTGGCTCTCGTCCCGGCACTTTAATCTCTGGAAGCGGCGACCGGCGTGGGGGTATATTGACCACCTGGGATGTTTCCGTAGGGACTCAAATATCTCGGTACTGCCATCCCATGGTACCCCATGCTTCTTTTATATCTTGTGTCACTGGCAATGCCACTCATATCGTGACCACAAGCTGGGACGGTGTTGTTTCACTTTGGGATACCGGCCTTTCTCCCTCTTTTCCGCCCCGGGTTATTCTGGACATTCAGCCACGAGGGGCGGCAAGTTTCACATGTGCGAGTGTAGGGCAGAAACGACTGCTCCTGGGACACTTTGGTGGTGTGTCCGTGGTAGAGCTCGAAGGAGGCCGTTTCGCGGGTCATGGACAAGCAGAGATGACGAAGCCCATCACAGATGAGTTCTGGGAAGAAGACGAAGAAGCGTTGGAAGGGAATGGGGAGGAAGAACAAAGCGAAAGGGTAGACCTTTGGCGGGTATTTGGGTGGGGCGCGTCGTTGTTCTCTAATTAATGATATTGTGGTGATTCTTTTTGGAATGGCTGGGTGTTTTTGAGTTGGGCAATGGTGATGGGTTTCAGCCAACTGAACCTATTGTGCCGTTCCAACTTCACTTGTGAACATGCCACCTTCGTCTGCTCGGCCCAGTCTTTTGGGCACTCGTTCCACCCGCTCCGCAAATGCGCATCAGGAATCTCCCCTTTTGCTTCCGAATTCGGCAGTTTCGTTGCACCACGTTCTCTCCTTCGACGCGTCCCGTCGCCGCAATCTTCATTTCATAGACGACTCGAGCATCGCATCAGCAATTGGAAATGTAGTTTTGATCCTTAATATCAAGACGGGCGATCAGCGTTTCCTCAGACCACCAAGAAACGGTGCCGTTGGTGCGATCACAGTGGACCTCCGGCGCAAATTTCTCGCCATCGCGGAAGTCTGCCCCAGCCAAATTGGGTCTCCAAACATCTATGTGTATTCTCTGCCAGATTTGGTGCTTAAACGGACACTTCCAGAAGGTGCAGAACGGGGATACGCCGACCTCACCTTTAATGCGGAGGGAACAAAGCTTGCAAGCGTTGGTGCGGATCCTGACTACACGCTTACTGTCTGGGACTGGGATAACGAACGTATGATTCTTAAAAGCAAGGCATTTTCGCAGGTGTGTTGCACTGATCAATGGTGAAACGTGTTGGAGTCAGAGGCGAGGAACTGGTTCAGGACGCCGAGCATGGTTCGCCAGTAATAACATATAGGACAGCCGCTCGTCAAACGCCCATCTTTGCAACCACCAACTTCGCTCACCCTCTCTTTAACAGGACGTTGTACGTGTCTCCTTTCACCCCAGCAACGATGGACAACTCGTCACTTCCGGAATGGGGCACATAAAGTTCTGGACCATGGCGCAAACTTTTACAGGTCTTAAACTACAAGGCGATGTCGGCAAATTTGGGGCCACCGAGCTCTCAGATATCCACTCCTTTCTTCAACTTCCGGACGGGAAGGTTTTGTCCTCTTCTGAATGCGGGAATCTTCTTCTCTGGGAAGGAGGCGCCATTAAATGCGAGCTGGTGCAGGAAGGAGGAAAGCGATGCCACCAAGGGCGGGTAGAAGTGGTGATTGCTGGTGCGGAGGGTGAGATTTTATCAGCAGGCGAGGACGGTGTCGTTCGAATATGGGAATTCGAATCAATTGATGTGGCTGAGGGTTACGCACCGGGAGATGCGCCTGTACGGGGGGGAGCTAGCAAGGTTGCTGGATCCACGGATGGAGGGTCAAACGAAACTAGTGGAGGGGAAGGGGGCACCTCTTCCACTTCCGCGCCGCAAAGTATTTCAACAACTTCGTCCAAAATCTTCGAACTTCAACCTGCGGACGAAATACCTCTTGGGAAAGACGTTCGCCCAGTGGATATCATCCGTATCCCGACAACTGAAGAAGAGTTTATTGTCTTGGATTCTCAAGGTGCACTCCACCGCCTCAATGTCAAGAAGCGATCCAGTACTCTTGCACTTACTGTGCATGCGGGAGGGGTTGTTGGCGCAGTATGCAGCCCATCGACCCACCTCGTTGCATCGTTAGGGAAGGGTGGTACACTGAGGCTCGATCATATAGCAAAAAAGACAGCAGTGGCAAGGCATCGGTGGCCTGTGCCAGGTTCTGCAATTGCATACATGCCTAAGGTGCGCTCAGATTGATGGTCTGCGTTGTTTTGTTGCTCATCTTTCGTGGAATTTGTCTCCCCTCGCTCCAGTCCGTTGATACTCGTGGGACTAGCCTTGCTTTGGGCTTCACGGATGGTACTCTTCGTTTTGTAACCCACCCTTCTACCGCCGACTCAGTGGAGAATGCCTTCCGGTTGACCCATGCCTTCAAACCTCACTCCTCAGCAATCACACACATTTCAGTTGCCCCTCATGGACGATTTCTGGCGACAGCTGCCAACGATTGCACTGTTTTCTTTTTCCAGCTTTGCTCGAAAAGAGCAAATGTGTTAGAACGACAATATGGTCGTGTTGATGCCGAGAGAGTCCCGAGGAGTGATATAGACCCTCAAGCAGGTTGGACCAAAGATAACGTTGACGTGAAGCCTGTCGGTTTTGTGACGATGCCGGCTGTGGTTGTTGATATGTCTTGGAGTCCCGACAATCACATGGTGACCGATTCGATTGAAACTGAGACAGAGGAAGATGACGGAGCTGACCTAGGGAGAAGAGAACATCAAATACCAGCGACTAAGGGGAGCATTTTATTGATTTTGAAGAATGGCGATATTTTCCATGCAATTGTTCCCGCGGTGTCAGATGTGGATACTGCGGTGTCCTTCAAATTGACTCATCAACAATGCAATTTATCCCCTTGGAAGCTTGCGGATTCCAACCCAGATGAAACTGCCAGACGCAGACATGCAAGAGAACAGGAGCGAGCGAAGGCTGACAAGGAGGAAAAAACAGAAGATGGGACTAGTGGGGCCAAGGAGGGAGATGGGGGAGATAATGGCGCAAAGGCTGGGAATATCGAGGAACCTGCCAACAAGGTCGAAGCACCGCCATCTGGGGATGTTGAGCAAGATTTGTACGAGGATTTAGATGTCCTAGACGCTGTTCCCACTAATGTTTGGTACCTGGACGGCGGATATTTCCTCTTAGCATTCAAGACGGTGGCTGGCCAAGGGGAACTAAGGAGTTGCAAGTTCAGCTCGCCTGGCCAGTCTCGGTAAGGATGAAATCTCACTGAGAGTTTATTCCCGACTAAAAAGGTGTTTCTTTTAGAATTGTTGCCACTGCTGAAGCTCCATTTACAGTTGTGGGCGTTTCTACTAGCTCCTTGTACCTCGTTTCAGGTACATTGGATGGTACTACGTTCCTCCATACTCTTCACGTGTCGCAGATCACTCATCAGGGGCACAGGAGTGGTCACGAGACAGCGTCTGTCTATTTGTCAAGGGTGGCAGCAGCGGTAGCGTCTGGCGATACTGGGCTGTTGAAAACTGATATTGGGCAGAAGTGGCTTGTGCATGCCCACGATTGCGTGCGAGGAATTGTGACTAGTGTGGCTTTAACGTTTGATGATGCTTATATGGTATCAAGTGCAATGGATGGTGGTTTGGTATCATGGATGAGCACGCTTGAAGAGTCGACACTGAAAGAAGGTATGTGTAAAGCTTCAACCATTATCTGTGCTGCTCCGACTTTTTGTGACTTTTTGTGTTTACACCGCAATAAGAGGGAGAGGGTGGAGAGGAAAGCACTCCCAGTGATCACCAAAAGACTGTGGATGACATCACTGATGGAAAGGCGTACAGTCTGGAAGAGGCAAAGCTGAAATCGGAAAAGGACAAAGAGTTTGCTGATGCTGAGGCTAAAAAGCAGATGACGAGAAAGCACATTGCCGACATCCGCGCTGAATTTAAGACGCTCGTGGCTGAGAATGAGAAAGCTCCAATTGGTCGGCAAGTCTCGAAATCACTCTTCCAAATTGATGTTGGATTGAAGGAAGACGTTGGTAAGGATAACGTATCAAGGGTCGAGGGCGATGATCGCGTAGCTCCCGTCTTCCTTTGCAGATCGCTCGACTGAACGAAAACTTCAACTTTTGCAAAAAGAGCTGCAATGGACCTCCGCGAGAGACTCTTTAGCACTTGACAAACTGCGTGGGAAGTTTTTCGATAGCTTGGAAACCGAACAATTAGAGATAACCGCTGTCAAGGTAGGAGCACGCTGGAACTCAAGTGTTTTCTTGAACGTAATATTCGAAGCGATTCTTAGGGGAAGCACTCGGTCGCGACGTTTCGAACTGCGAAATTGCCGGATGCAATCTCCACTCTTGTCACGGCGATAAGGCTTAGTCAAACAAGTACTGCTAAAATTGACCAGGTAAGACTCTCTAAATGTTACGAGTAGACGATTTTACAGCGTTCGCAACCAGGCTTCTGATGGTAAACCAAAAACCAGTACTCCTTCGAAAACTTCAGAAGTCACAACAAAAGACTCAAGCGCGAAGCACAAAAGGGTGGGCTACATGTGCTGGCGGTCGCTTGATCTAATCACTAATTCAATGGGATTTCTAGCTTGCAGATCAAAAAACAAAGCTGGAAGCGCGAAAGCAGGAACGAGCGGAGAGAGCTGCTCAGTGGAAAGAGCTCTTGGAATCGAAGCCGGATGAAAACTACCAGGACCCTCGAGATGTCGCAGCTATTCGACACGCCGAAAAGAACATGGGTGATTATAAGCTCAAGACTGCCGCTAATTACATTGTTCCGGAAAGTGATCGAGTGGATGCGGAAAAAAAGAAAAAGCAACTTTTGTTGCTTGCCGAGGCAGTGTATCGTCTCAAAGGCGTGAGTGAATCTGTGATTTTCGTCCCAAGTGAAACTCTCTTTGACCCCCCAATTCAGCGCTTCAATCGACAAGTATTCGAACTTCGACAGCGGAAACAATCACTTGCGACGTTTATCGAGAGCCAAAATGAAATGTTGAAAGGTATAAACTCTGAACTGCGGCAACTTGGAGAAAATGTCGCAGAAGATCCATTTGTGGTCATAGTAGATGTAAGTTTCCACATCACAAGAAGTATGTCCAATCCACAACCCTTTTATATTTGGCAGGCCGCAGCCTTTCCGGAATACAGGTTCAAAGTTGATGAAGAGGTGGGTCGAAGCGAACTCTAGTGTGTGTCGATATCAACATGGTTTCTGCACCGACAGGACATTGCAAAGTTTGCGGAGACTTCCAAGATCTTGCAATCGAATCGACGTGGGGATGATGGCGGATTTGGTGGATTTGGCACTGGCACAGCACCCCCCTCCTCGAACGCGCATAATGTCGATGCTTCTGAGCACACGACTTCCGCTCTATCTGCAAATGAAGCAAACACAATCGGAGACAAGCTCTTTCCAAGATCTTTCTCGACAGATGTGCGAGATGAGAAACCCTACAATCCAGCAAGAACTGCAATGCAAACTCTGGAGGATACAATACGGCGGAAGACACTTCTCTTCCAAAAAATGAAAATGAAAAAGGTTCGCCCACCACTGGGGGACGACTTGATGCTCCCTTAACAAAGCTACAAATAGGACATCGAAAGAAAGTTTGAAGAGTTTGACAGTATGGTCACTGTACTCATGCAGGAGAGAATCGTGCTTCAGGGTGGTGAGACGAGGCAGCTTGTCCTACAGTTACTGGACGTTGTACTAATGGCACTTCTGTTTTCAGACGTGAAGTTTGCCCAGTTGCGAATGATTGTTCTTTATCGAGAGTGGCTCTTACTCAAAGAATTTGAAAAGTTTGATAATGTGTTGGCTGATAAGTTGTCTTCAAAGACTGTAGAGAAAGCCGAGATCACTTCAAAGGTCAGTCTAGTCCCTGTCGTGATCCCTTTGTTCAAAGGAGTAAAGTCTCTTGTCATAGTTGAGAGACATGCAATTGAAGCTGTCCACCAAGAAGGCCGAAGTCGAGGATGTCACAACACGCTTAAAGGCAATAAACGAAGAGCTGAAGTTAACGCTGGGAGAAAACAACAAATACGAAGACCTGTTGACCAAAATTTTCAAGAAGAAAATCAAGCGATCTAAAGTAGGCATTCAGATGAAATTCGGCGTCTCAACAGTCGTGCTTAACGAATGGTTGTGTTTCTCCAAGAAAAAGAACAAACTCGGGGCGAACCCTCATCCAGGAACCGGTACTTCGGCAGAGGACGATGAAGACCAAATGTCGTCCGACTCCGAGTCAGACTACGAGTCCGATTTGGACGAAGAGGGAAGCGACTCGGAGAACCCGGAAGTGTGTCCTTCCGATTGCGATCCCGCCACCTATGCGAAGGTGCTAGAGCTCCGAGAGCGAAAGCTGGACGAGGAAGATATTCTCAGCGACATTCAAAAGGCGGTCGAAGTTCGTTCCTTGTCCTAGTCGGTTCTCAAGACGTCGTCGCTATACTGACCTGCAATCATGATCACAGACGTCGAAAAAGGAACATGACGCAATTCTCAAAAAGGAGCGCTCTATTGTGGCCAGCTACCAAGCAATTGAAGAAGAGATCCAGGCATTCCAGACACAAAAGCAGCAGAAGTTGAACGAGATAGCAGTGGTGGTACGTTCAATATCGCTTCTCATGTGGATTCCATCAAATCAAATATATCTGTTGAACAGGTGCCGTTACGACCACACCAACTATTGTATTTGGATGCTAAAACGTATTCTCATAATTCGGACCTCTCACAAGCTATTGTGTTTTCAGACTCAGGATTGCAGAGACTGAAGAGGCGCATTGGAGATCTTCAGGAGGAGAAGGCGGACGTGAAAAAGCAGCACCGTGAATTGAAAGGATCACACGTCACTTTTGTGCGGAGCAGGAAGGAGAAAGATGCAAATGTGCGTACAGAGCGGATGGTTTTTTTGTTGTTGTTGTTTGTGACCTGTCCTCACGATGAGCGAATCAACAGCTCCAAGTTTTGAACGCACGCCTTATTGATGCGCAAATGCTCAAGTTTGGGCGGGAGGTTGATCTGGAGAGACTGGAACGCCTTGGGGTGAACAAAACTGCCGACGAAATGAGAGATAAAATGGAACGTGAAGAAAAGGAACGTTTTGCAGAAGTGGCTACACTTGAGGTGTGTTGCGAACCTGCTCAAACTTGGAGCCAAGTTTGACTTGAACATTACCATCCCAGGCACGAATTCAACAAATGAAAGAGGAGCTTACGAATGTCACCAAAGAGAACACATCGCGGCTTGAAAGGCTTCTGGCGCTGAAAGAGCAGCAAAATAGCCTGGAAGAATCTTTAGGTGCAAGCCAATCGAATGTAGTGAGTTTGCGATTCATAAGTTTGTATGGACGAAAAAGCGGGTTTTCACGTTTCGTTTGCAGACCAACAACTATTCCAGTCCCAACGGACCAGCATCTCGGAACAATGACATGGCGCAACTGCAAACCGTAACCTCGGCACAAATGAAGCAGATTGACGCACTCAAGGAGGAAATCAACACGCTCAGTCGCAAACCCTACCATGCCAAACCTAACCACCCGCCGGGTGCGTCCTCTGCAAAGGGAGGCAAAGTCCTGGTTCATCGCCCGCCGCCACTGCCGGAAATATCGAGCGCGAAAAAAAGCGCCGCACACAAGATACGTTTCAGCAGTGCCGGTGCCGGTGCCGAGAATGAATCGCTCGCGTACGTTGCGGGATCGAGTATTAGGGTTCCCAGCGTTCACAGACCGCAAGCACCGGCTGTGCTCGGGCTGGATTCGCAAGATGGGATGAGAAGTCCCGAGCCGGTGACGAATGATGACGTGGGAGGGGTTGGAGGGTCGGCGGGTGCGGCCAGTCCAGGTGATTCACACAATCCTCCAGCTCAAATTAATAATGAAATAGCTACATAATTAAGTTCATCGAGAGTTATGTAATAATTGAAAACGCTTGGTGTCTCAATCCCCACGTGCACTGGTCAAGCGAGATGAGTGGTGGCTTTGGCTCTCGCTCTTTGCCTCCAATGCAGAATTGACGCGTGATTTCGAGCTCGGAGTAGGAAGCTCTCGTTGTGATTCTGGTCGTGAGTGCAGTTCAGGTTGGCTTGCCTCTTCCCACGGAGAACTTGGGCGAGATTTGGTAGCGCCATCGTCGGGATTTCGTTGCGGGAGATCAGGCCGCTGAACGCTTTCGAGAGATTTCTGCGATGTTCTGGGGCGCTCCTCAGTTTCTTGTGGTTCTGCATGGGCAGAGGCGTCTGGAGATTCATGTCGACTCGCAAGTTCCCTTCCGTGACGAGATGAGGCTGATCGTTGCTGATTATTGATACTCTTGCGCGAAGATTGCTGCGTAAGCGATTTCCGCGATGCTGTTCGACTTCCAGAGGGCCGGCGTTGCTCAGCAGGTACGCTGGCGGCATCGGTGCGACCTTCTCCTGTCGGCGCCCTCGTTGTCGCCGAGTCCGCATTCTTTTTCGCAAAGTAGACACTCATGGTATCGTTCTGCTGCCTCACGGTGCGTTTGAGTTCCATGGCGTTTGCGAGGTACCGAACCCGGTCGTATCGCATGCGCTCGACGTGGCCTTTGAAGCCGCGGATCACGACATTCTTGGACCCGATCTGGGAGTCGAAGATTTGGGCCATCGTTTTCATTTCTTGCTCCAGGTCCTGGTTTGTGCGGTGCGGTGTGTTTGAAATGGGTTTCACTTCTCCGTGTGATGGAAAACGACGTTGGAGGCCGTAGACCCCGCGCTTACCTGAGCGGTGGCTCTCAGTTGCTCAATTTCTCGATCTTTTGTGTCCAAGGCCTGTCGCGTCGCAGCTCGTGACACGCCAAAGTCGATGAGCGAGAGCGTGTGGTTTTCGTACACTTCGTGCAGCTTTGAAAGAAGAGACTTCCGTTCGTCGTCGAATTGAAACGACGTTTGTTCCAGGGTGGCTCTTTCCTGCGCTCGCCGGAAGGAAGTGACAGTGACTCTACAGCGTGCATTTCATTTGGTTGCGTTTCTCACAAATAGAGTACCTTGTTCCACAGGACCCTCTCCTGTTCAAATTGCGCTTTCTGCTCCTCCAACGTGCTCTGCAATCGGCCAATGGTTTCCTGCAGAATAGATATGCGACTTTGGAGAGATGCTGCGTCCAGGTTGCCCGAGCGAACAAGTGCGCCAGGCTTCCTCGACGACTTTGGGATGTCCTCGGAGGATCCTTCGATCTGCGACAGCACAATGACGTTGTCTTCATGATTTGCTGCCGGTGTCCCTCGACCGGAATCCTCGGCCTTGGTAATCGCAAAAGTTGTGATGAAGTCGAAGTGAGTCTCAGAACCGAGCACCAGAAGTGGAATGCGACCGAAACACATGCCATCTTTTCGTTCTCTATTGTTTTCGCACCGAAGTCCGGGTCCACCTCCATGCCGAATGCTGCAAAGTGTGCGAAAAGGTGAAGATCGGCGAACACTTGCTGCGGACGCCCTCAAGTGAAGGACCCGTTGTTTTTTATTTGCAAGCACATGCCCCACAACACGGAGTCAGCGGATCCGCACGCGCGCGCTGTCGCTTGCCGAAGAACGGTGAAGCGTCTGCCGCCTCGCGGATGCGCAATCGCAGGGATCCGCTGACGAATTGCGGAATGGGCAAGTCAACCGAACGGGAACATAACGATCCAATCGTTGCTATCCTCTGTGACACGATTGGCTGTAGGTTCCCGAAGATTAAAGACACGGCCTACGTATCGGGCGACCGACTGCCCATGTGGGATCCCTTTTCTGCGGTGTCAACAACTTTCTCTGCTTTCGCTGCAATGCATTACGCAGTACATTACATTGTAAACATGCAACCTCATCTTATAAATAAAGTGCCCTTCACATCCAAGTGTCCCCCTCACTTCCGCCATTGTTTTCAGGAACCTCTACTGCCATCCACCAAACCTCGCCACTGCCACACTATCCCGCTTCGTCCACCCACATCACATAGCTTCCCGATCCAAGTTCCATTTCCACAACCTCCTCACCTGCCCCGTGATCCAAAACCTCCCTCATCCGCTCCTTGGGGATCTTTGAAAACATCGCAGTCCTTGTCGGCCCACACTGCATTCGCACACTCTCCCGATACGGTCGCCGCACACCGCGCAAACGAACGGTACCGCTCGTATTGGGCGGAATGCGTACAGTGAGTTTCACACGGGACGACACGTCTCGCTTCGGTACAGGCACAGGTACAGGTACAGGCACGCGCTCCCACTCGCACTCGACGACGCCCGAGGGCGAGTCGATACTCCCACAGGCGCCCTGAACAGATGTGACAAAATGGGGTTCGTAGGTGGTGGTGAGGTAGGCGGAATCGGATGAGATGCCCGAGATGTGGGAGAGGAGGAACGATGACATGGCGAAGATGGACTACCATGGCCGGCCGGATAATCATTAGAATACGACACGGTGGAACACCCTTGAGCATTTTCTGTATCTTACCAGTCCAAATATCGACCCCCGCAACCGGTCGGAAAAGGTCCCTTTTCGAACCTCCATTTCGATCATTCTCATTGCCAGCTCGGGTCGACCAGTCGACGCCAAGGCGTGAAGAATAAAGGGAGACGACAGGACAAGCTGCGCTCGCTGATGTGGTGTGATGAGAGGCCAGTCCGCGAGAATCGCTTCGACAAGGGCGTGGAATCGAGCGGCCTTGCGTGAACAACAACAAAAAACACCAAACAACATCGAGCCTCGTGGAGCCAAAACCAGAAAGCATGCCGCAAGATCACTCACAATAGGACGTACATACAGCACGGGGACAAGCTCCATCCCCAACGCCACGGCGTACACATCAACAGACTCGCCCGCCAGATCCGCACGCAGGATGACGTGACGTCCATCTGCACCGACGAGGGCGCATTTCTCCCAGAAGCTGGTGCAAAGGAGATCCGACTGCATCTTAAATTCGCGCTGGTCGGCGGTGTAGGCGGCCAGAGACGTCGCGTGGATCTCGGCCAGGATAGGGGAGTGGGAGTGGGAGTGGGTCGGTTCTGCGAGCGTGCACAACGAGCTCAAGGTGACGGCAGTGCGGCAAAGAATCTTGTAGCTGTGCTGCAAAAGGGCCAGCATCCAAAGATCTGAAGGGGGGTGGCAAGGAAACATGACTTTGTGGCCTCGATGAGGCAATTTACAAACCACTCACTCCAATCTATGGCACCTCCTGGGTGACACGACCTCCGCACGATTTCCATCCGATCCAACAACTGCTGCATCCTCTTCGTAGAGTCCTTCATGCGCTGGTACTCGAACATGAGAAACTGCGCATCCCCTGTTTGGGCGTGAGACACGGAAGGGGCAAGAACCAGTGGAACGTCTCTGCAAAACTCCATCACGAGGTCACGCATCAATGCTTCCCCACTATCCGAGCCTGTCGTCGACAAGACGTGGTTGTACATGACCTGCGGCACGACGGTATCGCCATACTTGTCCCGGTCCTGTCGTTGCTGCCCCACGTTACCTGCACCAGCCGTCGCCGCGAGGGCAAACAGTCCCTGGCTGACATGCTGGAACAGCGTCTGTCCAAACGACACGCCCGCGTGCGCACAGCCCACGCGAATCCAGTGCTGCACGTCCATGGCGTCGGTGAAACACGCCACGGGATCCTCCTTTCCGCGTTCCAGGCCCTCGCCAAAAATAAACCCCCTCCACCCAGCCCAATGTCTAGGAACCTCCACAATCCCACCAACGAAGGCCCTTTTTGTCATCTCCACCACGCGCTTGACGACATCGGTGTGCCTACCCCCGCCAAGGGCGCGAAACCATTCCCCTCTTCCGTCGTTTGGTGCGAACCGCTCCTGCCGCACCCGGCCGTTACTGCCGAACCCAATCCCGACGGGAGTGTGGATGTCTACGACGGTGACATCGAAGGGCATCAAAGTCTGGTCGACAGGGAAGGGATGGATGGCGACGAAGCGGAAAGGACCATGAAAGGAGAACAGGGAATGGTAGCCTTCGAACCCCAAGTTGGTGAAGGGAAACGTTCCTCTGCAGATGTACGTGTCCGACGGGAGCCTCGCCGTCTTAGACGGTGAGACAAGTTCTTCGACGGTTGAACCGTACGTTATGGTCACTGAGCCGGACATTTTCATAGAAAGTGCGTTGGCTCAAACCAGGCAACCAAACACACGAATGCCCACGCACCTCTTGTCCCTGGTGCAAACCCCCTCACAATCACCCCTACGTACCCCACCACACTCTCGCCACTCGCACCGCTTGCATCCACAAGCAACGTGTCTGGCTCACTTTCCTCCCGCCACACCCTCCTCGGAGTCCGACCCTCGGAAGTTCTGATCGTACCTTGTCCCAACGAACTCACTACGAGGGGTCCCGGCAACGAAGGTACCACTCCGCGGGGGTCCCATTGCATGGAGTATATGCCGTCGTAGGGGCCAGGGGGGAGGTTGGGGGAGGGAGATGGAGAGAGGGACTCAACGGGAGACCAATGCTTGAACCGGCTGGTGGGTGTGTTGGGTGGTGTAGGGGCAGGTTCCGAATGCGCTTCTTCCGGCTCTGAAGATCCTTCCAGCACATTTTCCCCAGCATCATCTTCAACTGCATCACCATCGTGCACACCTTCCTTATCCTCAGATATCCCCGTCGTATCGCCATCTCCCCGCTCTTCCTCCTGCCCGTTCTCTTCCTTCTCACCGCTCTCCACACCACCCCTCTTCACCCTCTCCTCCCATTCCTGCAACAATCTTCTGTTCCGCTCCCTCTCGTACACGGTCTGCGCGTCCTGCTCCTCTAGGCGAAATCGGCGCCACTCCTCTTCCTCCATGGCTGCGATAACGGGATCTTTGGAGGCGTCTGCGGGGCGCGCAGCCGTGGTGGGGGGTGGGGGCGATGTGTAAGTGCTGGGAGCGGGAGGTGGGGTCGGTGCAGGGTTCGGTACAGGGTTCGGTGGTGGGTTGGGTGGAGGTCTGGGAGGAGTGGGTGGTGCGGACGGGTTATTGGACCTCCATGTCTGTTTTTCAGTTTCAGAGCGCGCCTGGTGCTTCTTCTCTCTCGCACTGTCATCTCCCACGGAATTCCTTCTCTCCTCTCTTCTAGATGCAGAGCGCGCTGATCCCTTGTTTCTTCCAGATTCCGGTGATGATTCCGGTGATGATTCCGGTGATTTTGAAGCCTTGTTTCCACCGTCCTTGTCATGCCCCTCCGGTGCCTTTTCGTTCTTCATGTCCTTCTCCTGTTCCTGCCCGTTCTCTTTCGCCATGTCCTCGCCCTCCTCGTCCTCAAACTCGCCATAATTCCACCCAAACACGTTCCTCCTCGCATCATACACTTCACCCCACTCATTCACTGCGGCTGGCGTCTCCGACGAACAAGTCCACGTGTCGTCGGTTTTGACGATCATAGTTCGACCAGAGGCGTGCTGGAGCATGTGTCAGCTTCCAGACTGAGAAGCAACTATGAGGCCAAATCAACTCACGGTGAGTTTCAGCACCGCGGCAATCACGGCCCTCCCCTCCACATCCCCGCCCCGCGCCGCCACCGTCACACCGACACAGTTCCACCCGTCGTCGTCGATGCACTTCTTCACGTCGTACGTCTCGTACACCACCCGTTCTCTGTCGAGGTCTCCAGGTCCGGGTCGTGTCCAACCCAAGCCGCGAAGGTCAGTCCCGTTGACGTAGGGGATGTACAACACCGGGGATGGCGATGTAACAAAGTGTCCGGCTGGGGAGAGGAAGGCTGCGAAGACGTACAGGCGGGCACGCACAATGCGCAGAGGTAGTGTGATGGCAGCCAAGTGAAATTCCTTTCTGAAGAAAGTGACGGGGACATCCTGGGCCGACGACGACATGTGTGACGCGAGCGCAGAAAGCCGTCGCCTGGCTTGATTTCCATCGGAGGCGGGGACGAGGGCGCGAGGGGCCGAGATGAGGTGGGCACCTTCCCACGTCGAGGGGAGGCGGTATGTCCGTCCCGACGACGAACCCGGCACTGGGTCGAGGTGCATCCGACACGCGCCCGGAACGTCCAGCGTCGTTTCAAACGTGGCCGGGTTCGACCAGTCTGTGGCGTCTGAGGCTTCGAGCATTTGGTCGGGTGGTGCGAAGAAGTCGGCACCTGACACGACCCAGCACCGGACACGCCAGATGTACATGGTTCCAGGGAGAAGGTCGGGCCCAGTGTAAGGTATGGAGGTGCTATATGCTCGTAGTGGTGGCGATGTTACAAGAGTGGTGATGCAATGCAATTCGCGGGTGACGGTGGCAGCTCACTTTTTGGAACTTCTCACGATTCCAGAGTCCCATTTCAAATCATACCCGCACGTCCAGTCCGCTTCATAATCTTCCTTTGACTCATCCTTCACTGGGACGATTTTCCCGTCCTGTCTGCGCCCATTCACGACCGCGCGAAGCTGGATTTGGTAACCTTGCTGGCGCAAATTGGTGCTGAGCCGCTCGACGACCTCGTCAGCGATCTTTGCATGGCGCACTCTCCTGTCGTCGATCAGCGTGTGGACGAACGACCACGAAAACTGCACGGATTCGGATGCGGGAAGGGTGGATTCGGAGTCCGGGTAGCGGGCGGAAAGCGGGGACACCTGCGGCGCGATTCGGGAGTAGTAGGACGACTGGAGGAAGTTTGAGAGCAGCGTGGATGGCTGCACGAGCTTGCGCAGGGGGAATTCGGCCATCCCGACATCCGAACGATGTGTCCACAGCAATAGTTGTGAATTTCTGCTGGTCTGCCGGGTGAGGGCACCGAGTTTTGAACAAATCGGGGCACATCGGACAAGCGGACAAGCGGAGTTGGAAGAGAGATGCACTGCTGATGTTGATGTTGCCCAAGTCTATGGTCAACCGCATGACTCTGGAAGTTGTAATTGGTCGGGGGGAACGAAAAGTACCAAAGGACAGGCGAGCGACGAGGATATATATCTTTCTATGCTAATATTGCAAGGTATTTTCGATCTTGGCTTGACTCGATTGGCGCTTTTGCGGGGAATAAAATGCAGATGAAAACTCAAACTCTAGTGAAACTTTTTGGACTTGATCATCATTTGCATGTACCTTCCGGAAAACATGTCCACGATGTTCTGTTCCATGGTAGTTGCTAGAATAACGGCTTTCAACTCCGGGTTAGCAAAACTTGAGACTGTTTCCCGAGGCTGTTACTTCGTGTGCTAGTCAATCAAGTCCGTGAAAACAAAGGGCCCAATAGCAAGCAAATGGCAAGCTTGCTATTTGACTTCAAAAATCGCCGCAGGGAATGTCACCGATGTCTCTCAATCCGCTCATCCAAGAGTAAAGAAAGAATAAACCCGCATTTGGCCATACCTTTCATTCGGACAAAAATTTGAGGAAAAATAAAAAACAGTTCAGTGGACGGCGGAAACAATGGGCAACTGACCACGAATGCGAGTTGTGATGTGTCAAGAAATACCAACGAGGTAGCAACCTTACTTAAGCACTCACCATATTTCTCGAAGAGGTCTTCCACTCCAACTATGAAAAACTAACTGACAAAGATGGAAAAGAACGGACAACAAAGAGCCTGCGGCCCGGCGCCTTGGGGATGAGCGTGAGTCTGCGGCGTTGCGTCATCCAACGAGACCGATTGTGCCTTTCCAGCGGTTTGAGCCCGATCGTTCGGGTTGAAAACCCAGAAGGGGATGGGAATCGCAACCACATATTCGACACAAGCTGGTTGTTTTCCAAGTTGTTGACTCGTTGTGGGGAGTTGCGAAGGGGAAGTGTATTTTCTGCACCATGAAGGGAGCCATGAAGAGATGTAAAGTATGAAGGAGGGAAGAGTTGAGTGTCCCTGAAACACTTCGAGAGAAGTGTGCAGCGACCGAGGTAAGGTCAGTAGAACCAATAACGCCGACAAAAACCATCGACCATCGAACAGACGAAAAGGACATGAATGTTCGATCCTTGTCGGCACATCAGCAACGAGATGAGAAGTATCGGATCCTGATAACTGTTCTTGTTCGGAAGGAGGAAAAAGAGCAAATATGGAGAGAAGGGCCGTGGACGATTCAAACGTGGTGGACGTCTCCGCCGTGGCGGACGTTTCTTTCGGTGGTGGATGTGGAGGAGGTCTCCGCCGTAGTCTCCGGCACCACAGGCAACTGTGACGTCAAGGTGATGTTGTAAGGGCATACCCCCAAGGTGTATGAGCACATGAAGCCCCAATCTGGGCCATTGGTCACGTCGAAATCTTGTCTGAGACAGGGCCAAGAACCCTGCATGTTTCACTAAAACGGCGGCGCCGACTCCATCAACCACTTTGTGCATGCGGGCGAGCCGTTGATAAATTCGTCAAACGAGGCCTCGCATTTCCATGTGACGCCGAGGAGGAAGCAGCACGTGCGCGGCGAGGTGTAGGGCAGGAACGAAGAGTAGTACGTGGCGTCCTCGCAGAAGCTTGTGTAGGACTTGCCGCCCATCCACACACCACGCGGGTAGACGTATCCGGTGTCGGCTGCGGCTGGAGGAACTCGCGTGGTGACAAGGAAGAGGGAGAGGGGGACCGCGATAGCCAACTGTGCGCGGTTATGCCATGGAGAGCGGTCAGGGATGAAGATTGGGCCGTGGCAGATGGGATCCGTGGTGTGAGTACCATTTCATGCATGCAGTGGGCAATGGGTTCGGGGAAATGTGTGGAGGTGGATGTATATCGGACATGCTCCGAGCGCCGACGATATCCATCAGGACGGTGTCCGGAGCCAGGCGGAGCCTCACGGGCCACCAGGATTACAAATCCTGGGTAGCCTGGCGGAGCTCAGATGTTGATGCTGTGGTTGATTAATTGATGGGAGAATGTGTGTGTAGGATTTGAGTTGGCGAGGTGTACTGAATGCGGTGGCGTCGCGAGAGTGCAGCACGGCATGACGAAGAGAGATGGAAGGAGAGACAATGCGCAGAGAAAAGACTTGTTTGGACCATTATTCATTTGCTCGTTAGTTGTCGCCAGGAGTCGGAGTTGGTTGGCCAAAGCCGGTTGAACGGGCGGGAAAATGACAGTGCAACCACAGCACGACAGGGAGAGACACAGAGACCACGCCAAGGGAACAGGCAGCGCACACCGCGACACACTCGCTGAGCAGCAGCAATGGCGGTAAGCGCTGTCCACACCCAACCCGCTGCCCTCTCACTCCTTGCTGAACCACACCCCTTCTCCTCCCTACACGCTCACTCCCCCACTCGCACCGACTCTCTCCCGCTCACAGGACAGAAAAAATGTCAACAAGTACTACCCGCCAGACTGGGACCCCTCAAAGGGCTCAATCAACACCTACATGGGTTCGCACCCATTACGCGAGCGCGCCAAGCGGCTCAAGACCGAGGGCATCCTGGTGATCCGGTTCGAGATGCCCTTCAACATCTGGTGCGGCGGGTGCGGCAACCACATCGGGATGGGCGTGCGGTACAATGCGCAGAAGAAGAAGGTCGGAAACTACTACTCGACCCCCATATTGCAGTTCAGGATGAAGTGCCACCTGTGCGACAACTGGATCGAGATCACGACCGACCCCAAGAACGCAGAGTACGTCGTCACGGCAGGCGCGAGGAGGAAGAACGAGGAGTACACGGCCGAGGACGCGGAGGTGCTCAACTTGGTCTCGGCAGAGGAACGCGAGAAGCTGGCCACGGACCCAATGTACCGCCTCGAGCACCAAAAGAAGGACTCGAGCAAGGTCGAGGACCTCAAGCCCGTGCTGGAGCGCCTGCAGGACATTTCCGACATCACCTGGTCAGACCCCTACGCGCTCAACTACCGCCTGCGGGCCGCACATCGCGCCGAGCGGAAAAAGGACGCTGACGCACGCAAGGACGCAGCAGCCGTCGCGACTCGCCTGGGTCTCGCCATCCCTGTCCTTCCGGCCGACCAGTCGGACGCAGACCTCGCCAAACGCGCTGTCCTCGCAGAGGGCCTCGCGTCGGTGGACACGGGCGGGTCGGGGTCTGTCTCGGGCTCAAAAGGCAAACCACTGCCCCGCGCCCCCCTCTCCCTGGACGAACTCGAACGCGAGAAGCGCCGCGTTGTCGAGGGCGGCATCTTCGCCACGTCCACTGTAAAGCAGGCGTCTCTGCCCGTACCTGCCAAGACGAAGTCGCTCCCCGCTGGGACGCGACCCGCAAATCCGACCTTGCCGCAGTCCTCCACCCACTCTTCCTCAACCTCGACCTGTCCCACTCCCACAACCACCCCCACCACCACAACCTCTGCCTCTACCCCCGCACCCGCACTCGCCTCCACACCCGCACGCGCACGCACACGCACAACAGTCGGTCTCACCCGCTCATCCGCCAAACGCGAGGCCGCGCGACAAGTCGTCGCAGACCTCGCCGCGCGCGCAAAGGTGGCGGCGGGGGGTGGGTTTGGGAGTGGGGGGTTGTGGAGTGGTGGTGGTGGGGATGTGGGAGTAGGTGGTGGTTGTGGGGGTGGTGGTGGGGTGGCAGGTGTTACGAGAGGGGACGCGCCGGTCGTGAGGAAGAAAGCTGCCGGTAGTGGTAATGGCAGTGCCAGTGGAATGGACAAAATGGACGTCGACCGTCCGCGCCCGTCTGCACTTGCACTCTCGAGTGCTGGCACTGCACACGACGGCAGTGGTGGAAGCGGCGGCGGTGGGGGCGGTGGGGGACTGTTGGGAATCGAGTACGAGAGTGGGAGCGAGAACGGGGGTGTATGAGGCGTGAGGGGGGAGTGTTAGGGTGGGATAGGAGCGGGTGGGGATGGTTTGGGGTGTATGGAGGTGCGGACGTTCGGACCTGTATTTCAGCACCCGGGTCCTTTTTTTCTTGATTGATTTCGTTGTTTTGTATGTATGTAGTGAGTTTGGTTGGAACATGCTCGTCATTGGTCGATGTTTGCGTCAACGTCAACGTCAGCTGCTCAGACATCGGTCCGGTCTTATCGGGTGTGGGTGGCACCACGGTTTGGCAACACGTCGCATGAGTAACGCTGCTCACGCATGTAATGTTTCTTTTGGGCAAGGCCAGGCCGGACTGCTTCGCACGGCCCGCTCATCTCATGGGGTGAGGTATATTGACCCGATCACGAGGGCCTGCCGATACTTGCGGAGGGATTCGTGCGAGAATATCATGTTATGGAATGGACATTTGGCTTTCGTTGTGGTTTATTTGCTTCCTGGAGCTTTGTGGATCAATCCGTGATAGGTCATGGTCAAAAAATAGCTTTGCTCCACCTTCGTTCACACGCCCTGTGTGAAAATAGTGACACCGATCGTATATGCGAGATGTCTTGAAATGCTCTTTGTTTGTACTCTCCCATCCAGCAGCAGGCAGATGTCGATCACGGAAACGGAAAATCTCCCTCACCCTTCATATAAAACGACGCATTCCTGGAGCTCGTTCATTTCCACCCAACTCCAGAAAGGAATGGCCCCTACCATCTCAACGCTCGTCCCCGTCGGATTCGGGCTATTTGTCTGGAGCAAGCTCCTCCGCGCTCTCGTCACGTTCTCGAGCCTTGTCGGCAAGATGGACAAGAAGGATCCCGTCCTCGATGTCAGCTCTGGGCTCATCGGGGTCGCGCCCGTGGATGCATTTCTGAAAGCGGTGATTCCGGTGCGTGAATCTCATGCCTTTCACGTTGAGCCATGCAGCAATGAATTAAGTTGAACTCTCACATCCACCTCTCACATCCACCACTGCACGGGGTTCAATGCTTGTAGTTTTTCCGTCTTACAATCCAAGATCACCCTTCGCGCTTGCTGTGGAGCATGTTTTCTCCTGCGTTGACCCCCTTCTTCTTCCACATCGCGATCGAGGGGCTCAAACCCGGCGCGTCCTTGCTGCATGTCACATACCCTGCATTTGCGATTCTTTTCCAACTCCTGGGAATTGGATTCGTCACCCCCACTATCTGGATTCCGCTGATTCTCTCACACGCTCCTTCAGACCAGCTTCCCATCACACCCAAGTCGAATCTATCTCTGTTCACAGTCATTGCCGCGCAAAGCATCATTTTGTGGCCATCTCTCAATGGTATTGATATTGTGAAAGAGCCGGCAAAGGCCAAGGTTATATCATTCTTTCAGATTGTGAGTGCATTTGACGTTCGTGTGTGCTTTTGTTCTTTCGCCTCATCCGACGATACCATCCCAACACACACTACGTGACTACAGGCTCCAGCGGCTGCATGGCTGGTCTGGGCCGCTGCGCATTCTCTTCACGATGACAGCCCCATCGTCTCCTCTCTCGCCCCCTACCTCCCCGCCGTCGCACCCACCTTCCTACCTACCATGTATCATCTCATAGCAGGCGCTTCGGTGTGCCAGCACGTGCTCACCGTCATTGAGGAATTTTCGACGGGGGCATCGTGGAGCATGCTTCAGCTCTTCTCTACTTCGGCCACAAAGCACTCGGCTGCCAAAACAGCGGGACACTTTCTGGCATGGGACTGGCTTGGGTCTGTGCTTGGTATCGCGTGGTACATTGCTTGTGCAGGGAAAGGTGGAACGCCCGACTGGAACACGCTATGGAGGGTTTTGAGTGTGGGGTCGATTGCTGGACCGGGAGCTGCGTTTGCGATGGAGTTTGCGCGCCTTGAATCAAGGTGATTTTGGTTGGAAGAAAAAGTTTGGTGACTCGGGAACGTGTGGAGAGATGTACGGCTTTAACGATACTTTTGCAATAATGATAGCTATAAGGATACGTCCGCCGTGCCAAAATCCATCTTAATCCAATTTTGACAGCACAACAACCCCCCCAACTATGACCACCACATGACCTACCAGCACGCTCCACACTGCCCACTCGAGCGACCCAAACGCCCTCGCATCCCCACCCGTCCAGGCCGCAATCGCCTTGGACACAAAGTCCGACTGCAGCGCGAGTACGAGGGTTGCAAGGAGGCCCCACACGGTGAGGAAATAGCCTGTAGCGCGGTGCACCGTCCAGGCTGTTTTGAGCTCTTTGGGGCGCATCAGGCGGGAGCCGAATATGTGCATCGTGTATCCCGAGAGCGTGGAGAGTGTGTACACAGTGAGGACAAGGTAGCCCAGCGTGCCGTGCCATGTCGTGGCGTGGGGTTGGCCTGCGCAACGTACCCGACCTTTCACGACACATTTGGGATGAAATTCACGCGGGTCACGCACCGCCGGACTCCTTAAGATAGTAGATCACACACACCCCCGCGTATCCGCACAGCACGGCGGTGACCATCAGATTCGCGTGGGTGTCAGCGGAGGACCGTCTTCTGTCCCCAGGGGCCGCGACTTGCATCCCGCGTACAGCCGCGATCGCGAGTGACGCGAACAGGACCATCGAGGTCGGGTGTGCGGTGAAGAGGGAGACGGGGCTCCTTGTAAGTGTGAGCGCGAGAAGGAGGAGCGAGAAAGAGAGGAGGGTTGGGTAGAGAATTGTGGCGGGGAAGGGGACAGACGACGCGTGGCGCGGGGGAGAGAGTTTGCTGGACATTGGGAGCAGTGATGGTGTACTACGGAAGCGAAGTTTTGATAGTTGTGTTGGCCGCACCCTGTCGGAAAAATCGGATTAAAACCGCGCTGATGCATGAATCTGGATGAGCAGGTTTATTCTTGGTCACGAACTCTGGCAGACTATCGTGATTGGCACCACGCTAAACGGTGGGTTCAGTAAGCTACGTTCAACCAAGCAAGGTCAATATACGAGAAATCTGTTTTAGTTTAAATTTGACCCTTCTTCTCGCGATTTTACTGCGAAACACGATGAGACACTTCACGAAAACAACAGTCATATGTTTGGGTGGCCCCGGCTGAGGGCTAATTTTTGTGCCCTGGCCACTTTTTGACCAGTGTCTGTCGATATCCTTCACTGCCAACATGTCCTTTGCAGGCAAGGCAAGTCGACCGTCCCCGTCGTACCGTTCACATGCCGTTTCCCCATGCTCAACTGGATTCCGTTGCTTCTCGTGTGCCCCTCCTCCCCCAACTTTGTGTTCCGAACACCATGTGAATCGTTCGATTGTATCGCAACATCCGAACACATCCCCCCTCTGGAATCGACCGAATTGGACTACTGGACGATGGTTCGCCTTCTGTTCGCCCGTGGGACGTGCTGGCATCACTCTTCCGGACTACCTTCCCGGCTCCGATCCATCTCCGCGTCTGAACCATCTTTCACTTACATCTCCCCTCGGAACTCACATCGACACCTCAAATGCGTGCTCCTGCGCCTCGCCAATCGATTCTCTGCTGGCTCTAGGCCCTCCGATCCTTCTCCACCATCCCCGCCCGGGGTATGGCCACCGCTGCGGCGCCCGCTGCCCCAACGGTGAAGGCCCCGCTCGTGAAGACGTTCCAAATCTACAGATGGGTGAGTAGTGTACCTGGAGACGCCTAGCGGGAGCAACGGTGGGCGAAGACTGGCGCCAAGGTGGAGCGGTGCCGAAGATAAAGCCAGTGAGGAGAAATGGACTCTGGACGTCATTCTTAAACTATAATATAGGCATCGTCGACTGTTCTCGGCTTCTTTGGGACTCCGGACGGCCTCCAGATCCAACTTGGTGTGAGGAGAGTTCGGATCTCGCTCAGGTATCGGAACGAGCGGACCTACACTCCCCCTTCGGACTGCTCGCCAAGAGGCGTCTTGCGAGTCTCGAGCTCTCCAGCGTCTATTTTCTGTCCGGGTCTGACACCAGTACCTCTCCCCTCACAGGACCCGGCCCAGCCCTCGTCCAAGCCCCACATGCAAGAGTACAAGATTGACATCAACTCTTGCGGGCCCATGGTCCTTGACGCCTTGCTTAAGATCAAGAACGAGCAGGACCCTACCTTGACCTTCAGGAGGTCGTGCAGGGAGGGTGAGCATTGGACGAGGCAGACATCGGATAATGAAGACTGGCGATGCAGTGGATGGCTTCAATGGCTAATCAACATAAGAATGTTACGTCTGCTTGAACGTTCCAAGTGTGGAGGCCGTCTTTTGCAACTAATTGAGGATGTCATTCAATCTTTTCGACGCCAACAACTGACTTGACGCATATAGGTATTTGCGGTTCTTGCGCGATGAACATTGCCGGAGGCAACACCCTGGCGTGCATCGCCAAAATCGAGCGCGACTCTGCCCCGCTCAAAATCTACCCTCTTCCACACATGTACGTCGTGAAGGATCTGGTACCAGACCTCACGCACTTCTACAGGCAGTACAAGAGCATTGAGGTATGCTCCGAACGAATGGAGGTCCTTGTTTGTTGTATCTAGCCTGAACGCCATTTGCATGTAGCCTTACCTCAAGCAAAAGACTGGCCCACCCGCCGATGGAAAGGAGAACCTCCAGACCATCGAGGACCGTAAGAAGCTGGACGGTCTGTACGAGTGGTGAGTGAATGTTTTGGTAGGCAAACGCGATGTGGATGTTTGTGTGACCAGGCCGTGTCCAGCATTCTGTGCGCTTGCTGCTCTACATCTTGCCCGTCGTACTGGTGGAACTCGGATGTGTACCTTGGACCGGCTGTCCTGATGCAGGCATACCGCTGGATGATTGGTGAGCTTGCCGACTATAAGCTCGTGGAACCTTTCATAACTGATGGGATGCCAATACAGACTCTCGGGATCAGTTTGGCCCTGAACGCCGTGCTGCCATGCAAAACTCGTTCTCCGTATACCGTTGCCACACCATCATGAACTGCGCTAAGACGTGCCCCAAGGGTTTGAACCCCGGTAAGGCTATTGCGGAGATCAAGAAGATCATGGCAGCGTGCGTATTGATTCGCTGCCGACGTTTTCACACTCGTGTTAATACCGTGCGTTTTCTTACAGGGAGTGATTGTACCTAGATTGGAGGAGTGTATCATGCTTTGCAGAGTGTAATAAAAGGGATTCTGACATGTTTGAGGGGAGGAAGAGGAGAAGGAGGACCTTGTGTGACCACAGTTCGTGATTTTGTCGAGCAGCATTGAAGATGTCCCATGGTTCTGGGTCATCATCCAATGTTGCAGTTCCCAACGGATCTCAGTCGGTATCGCCGATCGTTGAGGCATCTTCCCCTCCCACGGATCACCCACGAAATTCATCTGCAGCTGCGATGAACACTGTCCCTGTTGTTCGTTCCACAGGGAAGAATCGCAAAAAGTTCACCGATGAAGAAAAGGCGAAAATGCTAGCTGCAGTGAAACGATTCATGGCAGAGCACGATATTCCAGAAGACGATTTAGAGGAACTGGTATTCGTAAGGAAAAAGCGTGGACGTGATGCGAAGAATTGTCTTGCCCTCTTTGCGGAACTGGCAAGTGTTGTTTCTCTTTTTGTCTGGACGAGGATTTTGGATAACTTTTGTGCAGGCAGCATTATTTCCCGATCGGAAGCGGGAGGATGTCAGGAAAGCAGTTCAGCGGCTCTGCGACCCTAACGGAGGGAAAGGCAAGTGGACAGCAGAGGAAGATGAACTCCTCAGGCAGAATTATGCTCTATTGGGGCCGCGATGGACTCAAATTGCGCAGATAATTGGGAGGACAGTGATGTCTGTTCAAACCCGATTCACAAAGTTGCTGGCTTATGACTCCAACGTCAGACTCGGTATGTTTGAAGTGCAAATTGTCTTTCTCACTCTAAAATGGGTTTATCTCAAAAAGGAAAGTTTACCGCCGAAGAGAAAATTGCATTTCGAACGGCGATTGATGATCTCGTTGCTGAAGGTGAAGAATTCGTAGAAGATAGCATGATATTTTGGAACAAAGTCGCGGAACGTATGGGAACGCGAAGTGAGATGCAGTGTTGGAAGAAGTGGTGGGTGGTCCTCACGTTCAAACGTAAGAGTTCTTTGCATCATATCATTCCCAGGCGCGATACAGGTCGGTCACAATATTTTTCTGGTCGTAAACCATGGACCCAAGAGGACTCCCTGAAACTCCTGCAAAAGTGGGTTTGCAAACCCAGTTTGGGCCCCTCTGGGAGATCTGACAAAGGTTTTCAGGTTGCTTGATCTCAATGTCACAGATGAGACTGCTGTCAATTGGCGCAATTTCGAAGAAAATGGTTTCCATTGGTGCGTTAACGGTAACTGCGCGTTCCGTTTTGGTGCCAACTATTTTTTTCAGGTCGACCAACATATTGTACAAGAAGTGGAATTCGATGAACGATGCTTTGCCACAACCTCGCCCTGGGACGTTCCGAGGTACTGATGCGACGGGGGATGTGCCCGTTGATTGATCGCTTCTGATGATTGGTTCACTTCATACTGCCCAACAGAACGCATTAAGGCTGCGATGGAAAGAGAACTCTCGGGTGAACGACGTAAGGAACTGGAACAAGCCCACTTAGAAGTTATTGCAAAAAGACGAGAAGGCAGGAGGGAGTATGAGGAGAGGGTAAAGGATCAGAAGCCGAAACAGCGGGAGGAGGAGGAGGAACGCATCCTCGACAGTGACGAAGAGGCAAATTATGATCCCGATTCCACCGCCACGGATAATCCTGTTCCAGTGAGGGCGGCAATACCTTCACAAAAGAAGACTGATGTGCGAAGCTCGCCCATGAACGAGGTATCTGTGAGATTGAATCAGCGAAAGCTTGATAGCAGAAAGACTGTGCAGGATAGTGAAGATCATCTATCGCTGGTGGAGCTTAAGAAAAAATGGGATGCAAGGTCAGTTACTGGGGCATAACAATGAATAGGGTGGTACACTCACGTAACACAAATGACGTCGACTAGTAAAACCGGCAAGAACCAAACTCGATTGAGGAAGAGCGGGGTGCTACCGAAGGCTGGCACCACATCGGAACGCGAGGGACGATCATCGATGGATGTACGAACAACCAAGGACGTACAGCCTGCAATCAATCGCTCGGACAGTCACAGAACACAAAATACGGGAGGCGATGGCACTTCGTTTCAACGTCCTCGATTGCAGAAGAGAAGCACGGGACCCACTGTACTGGACGCTGTCATAAAGCCCGAGGACAATGGAGAATCGTCGGCAGAGGCCCGAGTTCCCAATCCACGATTGGGGAGTGACGAACGAAATGTTCGTAGCGAAGGTGGAACGACGCTTTCTGCCAAATCCGCTGAACGTCAGGAGGCAAAGGTGTCGAAAACAGCATCGAGTGTAAAAACTTTTCTCCCCATACAGCGGAGTGCGCCTCGAAGGACAGTAACTGCCGATTCAGACACTGAGGATGAAGCTGAACCGAGTCGAGCAGCTATGCTCTTCGAGGCCTTTGGCAAGGCCTCTGAGGGACCTCGGAAGAAAGAGGAAACACAAAAGCCTGCTGAGCAAGCGGAAGCTGGAGACCGTGGTGCAATGGGTAGCGTGGACGGAGAAAAGAGCAAGAAACCGCCAACCGCGCAAATGCAACAAGTAGAGCATTTGAAGGACTCTGCAAAAAATCCGGAAAATCCGGGCTTGGTAAAGCGCTCTACACTGGTGAAGGATGGTGAGAGTGGCGCATTGGATGTAGAGGGAGGAAAGAAGCGAAAGAAACGACGGGGCGAGACGATCGACAAGGAAGAGGAGTCTTCCAAAGCTAGGAGTGGGGAAAAGCTCTCTCCACAAGTGAAAGAAATTGGCGAAATGGATGAAGAGGAGCGGAAGGAACATCCGAGGAAACAGAGCCGACAGGAAGGACCGTCGGAAGACTCTGTGAAAGGTTCTGGCGCGGGAAAACGCCCGCGGTTGGTCGAAGGCGAAGTGGATGGCGCAACCGGTAGCGAAAAGAGGAAAAAGAAGAAAAGCAAGCATCGTCAGGTGGAAGAACAATCCAAAGACTCGATGAACGATCTTGGTCAAGAAAAGCGCCTAGGGGAATCCCGAGAAGGTGGGACAGCGAGTAGTATAGAAAGAAAGAAGCGGAAGCATTCCAGCAACCGTAGAGAGAAGGAAGGATGTATTATATCTTGACGGTCTCTCAAGTTTGAGGTACCGTGGCCACAGCTCTGACTGTCCAGGAACAAGAAAACTTCCTCGTCGACCTCTTTTCCTCAGCGGCATCGAGCTCCTGGAGCCGCACTATCTGATTCAGAGTCGCCCAGTTGCCGCTCTCCTCTCCATTCAACACGCAGCTTGCGGACATGTGTGCCATGCGAAAAACCAAGATCTTCGCGGGGTCCTCCCACCCGGAGCTGGCGTCGCTGATCGCCGACCGGCTCGGGATCCCGCTTGCACCGGCCTCATTTCGCAAGTTTCCCAACCAGGAGATGACTGTGGAGATTGGCACGTCCGTTCGAGACGAGGATGTTTTCATCATCCAGAGCGGGTCGGCCGCCGTCAACGACAACCTGATGGAGCTGCTGCTGATGGTCAATGCATGCAAGATGGCTAGCGCGGGAAGAATAACGGCGGTGTGAGTGGGCGAAGGTTTTGGTGGAGGGTGGGGGGGACGGGACGAATCTGATGTATCCCTCTCGGGCATGGGCCTCAATCCACGACTGCACATCTCTTTTCCCTTTTGGAAACCCCGTTGCCTTCGGCACGCGGTCGAAACAGCCTCCCGTACTTTCCGTACTCGAAGCAATCCAAGAAGAAGAAAGTCAGGTCCGCGATTGCCGCGAAACGTGAGCATGGGCACTTCATGAGGAGCTTCGAGGCGCGCACAAGATAACACACGTCATTTCGAACCTCAGTTGTCGCCCAAATGATTGGCGTAGCCGGTGTGGACCACGTCATCACGATGGACCTCCACGGGTCACAAATGCAGGGATTCTTTTCCAAGCCGGTCGACAATCTTCTCGCGGAGCCTACGATTGCGCGGTACATTATGGAGCGGATCCCCGAGTACTCGAGCGGCGTGGTAGTGAGCAAGAACGTGGGAGGTGCCAAGAGGGTCACGAGTCTCGCGGATCGGCTCAGAATGGACTTTGCTCTAGTGCACCGAGAGAGGCTCGGAGGTTCCGACCCGGATGAAGAGGATTCGAAACTCACTCTTGTGGGAGACGTATCTGGACGTGTTTGCTTCATCGTGGTGAGGAAGACCTCCTTTTGATGTCGTCTTGTTGGCGTCACACCTACAGCCGCGGTTCTTGCTGTTCCCAAGGACGACGTTATCGACGATGTTCACGGGGTGTGCGAGGCCGCCATTCACCTCGTCTCGTGTCGCGCGACGAGAGTTCACCTGGTCGGGACGCACGGGATCTTGTCCGACAACGCCCTCCACCTAGTAGAAGCGTGCGACGCCATCAGCGAAATCATCGTGACGAACACATATCCGATTAGCGAGGAAAAGCGGAAAATGACCCGCAAGCTGAGGGTCATTGACGTGAGCGGTGTGTTGGCGGAAGCGATCCGTCGGACGCACAATGGAGAGAGCATCAGTTACTTGTTTTACACAGCGTGAGTCAAGGTGGTCGAAATCGCCAAACGAGGCGCTGACTTCAAACTTCCGCTACGCACAGGGTATGACGTTAGCAACTTTAGCAAATGTATAGAAATAATTAATGCAGTTTCCTGGGAGAGAGTAAGTCCGGCAAAATGTGCCACATTCTCGACTTACCTCCAATGTGAGGCGGCGGTTGAGAAAAATGAAAGTGGATGAGTCTATACGACGAAAGAGATTCTCATGCACGCATTTCTATTCAGATTCTTCTTTTGCGATGAATCTTCTGCTCAAGTGTCTCCGAAGTCCGAATTGCTCCCTGAGCGTGGAATAAGTTTGTCCGTCCGGCAAAATGTCGATGTCGCGCAACCCGCTGTGGCTAGACGAAACTAAAGTACTACTGACCATCGACCACGTGCATCGCAACGAATATCTAAGTCCAGCACTCGCGTAAAAGAATCGCGACGGGTTCAGACTGGATTTGCGTAGAATCATTGGAGACGCTGGGAAATCCTCTCCAACCCTTTCCCCCTTGCGAGCTCATCCGCCAATGTCATCCACGGAGAAGGAGCCTATCGCGGTCGCCACTAATGGAACAAATGGCGACAAGGCGCATCACCAAGCTACTCACGCGTTCGGGGACGACGCCACCGAATACACCAGGAGCGAACTCGAAAAGCGAAGTTACCTGGAGACCTTAGGCAGGCAATTCTGTAAGTGTGAATGATAGCGGATAGACCAGAAGAGGGTGTTCGGCGATACGAAGTCTGCGCTGGCTGGCCGCAGGATCCCACCAACGACGAGCCGGAGGACAATCTTCAGGGAGACCACATTCGTTTTATCAGACGTCCGTCCGCAACATCTCATTCAAATTTCCTTGTCTCATGAATTTGCTCAGTGATCATGATGACGCGCAACTACACCCTCTACGTCAAGCGATATATTCAAGCCACCATTGCGCAAATTGTCGGCGCACCCATTGTCTTCCTTCTCCTTCTTTTCATCCTCCAAAAGGCGGACACAGCGCAACAGCTCAGATCGAATTACCACCCGCTGAGCTACCCCCTCAGTGGAATCGCCCAATGCCAGGTGCGTTGTGTCGCCCCTTGTAGTTGCGCTTTGGACACTCCTCTACGTTGCGCTACCTCGCCACCTTAGGGCGCCACTTTCCGCGATCCTTGCATCAACTTGATGTTCACCCCCCCGGCTGATCCTGCAGTGCTCTCAATAATGGGGGTGTTTGCCGACGGTCAGAAGAACAGGACCGGTGTTCAATGGTTAGCCAAATAGCTTTCATCCGTGGAGAACTACTGCTCATGTCACGCATTGCTTTGTAGGAATATTGAGAGCCCGCTCACCGGTAAGCAGTGTGATGCCAATGTGTTTGCTGTTCAACAGAATTAATGTTGAACGTCATGCAGATGTCAACACCCTCCCCACCCGCGTATTGGGTCTTGTGCCAGTGCCGAATGCAGATTTCATCTACAGCTATTCGCTCGCGAATCCAAATGTTACCCAATACGGTATGTTACTCTCTTTTGGTGGTATCGCTCACATCGTGTGAAAGTTTGCGGCCTCCAGGAATCGTATGGAACAACAACTTCTCCATTCCATCCGCTCCAAGCTTTCGGTATCAGGTCTGGTTCAACTACTCCCAAGGTGACGTCTCCACTTTCACATGGTAGCAAACCCACTTGCCCCTGTAACCACTGCTCCGCCTATAGTCGGCAACGGGTCGGATGTGTTTGGGCAGGACGTTGTCTCGCTCACGCGGCAGCTCGACGAGGCCATTATCAGCTACGCCAACAACCCGAACGTGGACCCCACCCAGATCCAGCGCGCCGTGTACGACATCAAGCTCAAGGACTGGCCCTTCATCCCACCTTCGACTACCTCCGACTCAATTGTGCAGAGTCTTGGCACGGTGTTCTTCTTCTGCGCCGCAATGGTCATCTTTATCAACATCCTCAACACGATCGTCCAGGAGAAGGAGCTCAAGTTGAGACACGCCATGCAGATGATGGGACTCAAGGTGTGTAGCACCTTGTTCCCGTTGCTGTTTGTCGTCAAAGTCAACCTGACGATTCCATTAGTCTTCGATATACTGGGTGTCGTACTTCCTCACATACGCCATCGAAACAGCCATTGCTTCATTGGTAAGGTTTCTAATCCGCGCACACAGTGCGCTTTCCTCACCTTGCCGTATTTTCCAAAGGTGACCTGCGTGTTCGGTATCGCATTCCAATTCGAAGCTTTCAAGAATGCTAACTTTGGTGTGCTTTACTTCACCTTCTTCCTCTTTGGTCTGGCCATGAACACAATGGCGTTTTTCATTACCACGCTTGTGCGGCGGTCGAGCGTCGGGGTTCTCATCGGAATGTAAGATTGGTAAAACTGAAGCGGCAACGCATAGCATTCTTATGTTTGCCGCTCGGATTGTAGATTCTTCTTTATTATTGGGCTTCTATTTGAATCTTTCGTATTCTCTAGTGGGTTTGTGGGGTGAGTCGGCTTTGGTGATGCAATGATTTTCGGGATTCGTGGAGTTGACCTTATTGCACCAAGGTACATTTGGTGGGAGAACGTCTCGACAATCGATTCGACTGGATGGAAAGGTATGTGGCGATAGTTCCTTGTGAATCGGGTTGATGTTCATCCCTTTCTACTCGCACGCCCTCTTCCGCAAAGTTTTGCTCTTCATTCCATTCTTCAACTGTAAGGGTCTTGAATTTGTATGCGATGATCTCCATTATTGAGTTCGGCTTTCTTCTACAGTCGGAAAGATGTTCCTTGATATTACGACGTTGACGACGGGGAGAATTGATCTTCTCACAAACACATACATTCAGGGTCCTGGGTTCCCGTGAGTGTCACGATAAGGTCACGACCGTTTCTAAAGTGGCATCAGTTCTGAGACTCTGCCTCTCATCCAGTTGGTCACAACTATACAGCCCAGTTCCAAACAACCTACTCCCAACCTACGGAGATTACCAACCCATTGTTCCCGCCCCAGTCCAGAGTTGGTATTTCCTGCTAGTGGACATCTTATTCTACGGTTTTCTCACATGGTAGGAGTGATATCGGGTTGTTCAAGTCATCAAAAGACCGAGCACCCTCTCCAACAGGTACTGCGACAACATTATTCCCAATGAGTTCGGTGTCTATCGTTGGCCTTGGTTCTTCCTGACGCCCTCATACTGGGGCTTCGGTATCCGCTCCACCGGTCGCGACGATAAGCAATGGGGCACATGGCTCAATACGGTCAAGGCTGCAGCCGCTCGTATTGGACTGGATAAACCTGATGATGACGACGATGAAGACGTTGCCACGGAGAGGAACAGAACGCTTAATCCATCTGGTAGGTGATCACCGATTTCCCCCTTTGATAACTGGCTAACACAGTTTTCATAAGACGAGAGCTTTGCTGTTCGTATAGCACATCTGCGCAAGGTGTACTTCCAGTCATGGTGGCGCAAGACCAAGAGTGACAAGGTTGCTGTGAACAACCTCAACATGACCTTCGAGGAAGGGACTCTTCTCGCCCTTTTGGGTCAGAATGGTGCCGGAAAGTCTACCACCATTAACATGTGAGCTGCGTGAGGCGTGAACGATTTGAGAACAGATTCGTTGACTTGATGTGGAAGCCTTTCTGGGATGACTCCATCGACGGCAGGTGATGCTCTTATTTACGGGTTTAGTGTCCGAGAAGATCAAGACGCGATCCGTTCTATTATGGGGATTTGCCCACAGGTGAGAGAAAATCTTCTTCCCTAACACTCATGTGATTACGTTAAACAATCTGCTGTGAAAATAAAAGCACGATATTCTGTTCCCAGATCTTACGGCAGAGGAGCATATCGCCCTGTAAGTTTACTCTGCGATTTTCGCCCCATACGGAAGCTTACAGTTCCCTCGTTACAGTTACGGTGGTTTGAAAGGGATATCGTACAAGACAATGGCCAAAATTACTGAAGAACGTTTGAAAGCCGTGCGCTTATGGAATGTCCGTAATCAGCGGGCGGGTACATACTCGGGAGGCATGAAGCGTCGGCTGTCTATGATGGTTTCCACTATCGGAGATCCGAAGATTATTTTCATGGGTGAGTAGGAGCGACCTCAAGGAATGGTGTTGCCCATTCACACTTAACTTATGTTCTTCACATTATCATGAATGTGAACTCATCACTCGTATCAGAGTGAGTGTCCTTGGAGGAGGTAGAAGTGGATAAGACCCTTTGTTTTTCTGACTCTCGCTCGTTTCCAGTGAACCAACTACTGGAATGGATCCCGTCAATCGTCGGTGAGCGGTGAACGATCCGTTTGTTTGCGTCTCACAACTCCCAACCCTAAATCTTGAATCCTATCGCACCACAGACATGTCTGGGCGTTCATCGAAAAGTTCAAAAAGGGCCGTGTTATTGTTCTCACGACACATTCAATGGAGGAAGCAGATGTGCTCGGTGAGCAAGCAGTGATGGAAACTGAGGAATCCTCTCCGCTACACACTACTCAATGTACCCATATTCTCTCAGGCGATCGTATCGGAATCATGGCGCACTCCAGAATCCGAGCTCTGGGTACCTCGTTACGCCTGAAGTCAAAGTTCGGTGCGGGTTATCGTATCAGGTATGGGCAGGGTCGTCTCTTTTGTCAATGAAATTATCTCCTAATTTGGCATCACCCTAGCGTTGTTACTGACGCCACCACCGAAGTCATGACTCGCGCTAAGCTGAAGTTTGCGGAGTACATCCCCGAGAGCATCCTGGAAGACGATTCTGCTGGGGCTCTCATCTATCAAATTCCCAGCGCTGTAATGGGCAAAATGCCGGCGTTTGTGAAGTACCTTGACACAAATCCAGACGGAATCGTCAAAGCTTGGGGTAAGTGTCATGTGTGGTTTTAGCCGCAATCCTTTTTGATGACGAACTCTTGGGTGAAGGTATCTCTCAAACTACACTCGAGGAAGTGTTCTTGAAGCTCATCAGGGAGGCTGAGGTAAGCTTTTCGACTTCTGCACCGGACGATGGTGCATCGGTGACAATGCTCAATTTTTTCACAGGGACGGGACCTTTCCCCCCAGCAAACTGCAGAACTAGAGCAGCAGATTCAAGCAGTGAAGCGCCGAGCATCGAGAGATCATATTGCACTGGCGGGTGACACGGTGGAAATGAAGAAACTGAACGAAGCGGGCGAGGGAAGCAGCTAGAAAAATGACCTTATGTCTAAGTTCGTTATATGCACTCGAGAAATACACCCTTTTGCTTGATGGCGCGATCCTGCCTGGCCAGAGGCAACTCTTTCATTTGGCATTCCACCAACCTTCACAACATGGATACGCGGCCGTTCCCTCCAGGTACCTAGGATGCAATATTCTGGCGAAAGTAGATCGCAATTCCTCACGGCGATCACGGCTTTCGCGAACATCTGACCTAAAGCCATGTTTTGCGTAGGCTGGATTTCTCAGTTTGACCACGCAACCCAGCGATATTTTTTCGTTCTAACAACATCGAACCCTCCTTGTAAGTGCTCATCTCGGCTTTTAAGCCATTCATTATTCACCACACATCAACACGTTCAACACGTTCAGACACAACTGGACCGACCCGCGTGGACCACCTCCACCTCCGCCTCCTGGCTATGCCCCTCCTGCGCAGGTTGTTGTTCAACAGGCTCCTGTGATAGTCCAGCAAGCCCCAAAGCCACAAGTTATTATTCAGCAGCAAGCACCCCCTGTAGTTGTACAAGAGGTTCATCACGTGCGACCTGGGTATGATGCATGACTGGGTGTAACGTCAGCTTTGAGTGGTGCACTCACTGGTGGCGCGGTGGTGGGAGCAGCACACCATCACCACTATGGAGGTACGTGACTTGTGTTAATGGTCACGCGACCAGAGCTGACTTATCGATGAAATCAGGTTATTCGGATGGCCCAGACTTTGGACACGTTGTGCACACAGATTGCCCCGTCATCGGCCCTATTGTTCACATCGATGGTCCAGACTTCGGATCCGTTGTTCACACCGACGGCCCACACTTTGGTCCTGCCATCGCTGCCGACGGGACAGATTTCGGGGTTCAGGGTGACGGCGCTGACTTTGGAGGTGGATTTGGCAGTGACGGGGCCGACTTTGGCTTTCAAGCAGACGGTGCAGACTACGGAGGTGGCTTCCAAGCAGACGGCGGCGATTTTGGTGGAGATTTTGGTGGCGGCGGTAAGAAGTTCGGAGGATGGAAGTGATTGTTTTTGAGATCGCATAGATATCGGTCAACATACCGTGGAATAATATATGTATTCAACTTCTTGTGCAAAAAGATGGACAACTGCGTCGTTCTCATCGCCCAGCAAATACAAGCAAGAAGAAATTCATTAAGAATACCGTATGTATCAGACAGCAGTGGTTCTACACTCCCAAAGGCTCCTCCTCCTTCTTTTGGCGGTCAATCTCTGCAATCTCTTCCTCTGTGACCTGGATGACTGGCCCTTTGAACCATTTTCGGGCACTCTGTGTGAATTGGGGTTCGATTGTGAACACTGAATGCGATATCGGTGCAAGCAACATGACTTACAATGAGCCACCACCCTCCGGCAAAGACAATGACGAAGCCCACGATGAAGGGAGCAAAGTTCTGTTCGCGGAGAAGTATGATGAGTGGTTTACTCAACGACGTCTCATCGCTTTGCGCTGTTCTCACCATTCCACCCCATGTGACAGGGTACACTGAAGGGAAGCAGAAAATGATGGCGATAAATCCGATCCAGAGGACCGCAATGATGTTGATGGCCCGCGAGAACGGTCCCAGGTTGAAGGAGGACTGCTTGAAGCTGCTTCCGGCAAAGAACGCCTTGAAAAATATGGGGCACCCGTACGAGATGTACTGGCCGATCGTCCCAATGGAGATCAGCGCAGTGAGTGCGACGCTACTCCAGATGCCGGGAACGGCAAGAATCGTGGCCAAGCTGGTAGACACGATGACTGAGAGGACGAAGGTGCGTGTAAGCGATAGAAACGGTTGTCCTCGCTGCGGAGGTTTACGCACTGGCGCGGACGGGCATCTTGGACTTGGGGTCGATGTGGTGGATCCAGTTGCTGAACGGCAGAGCGCCATCACGCGAAAAGGCGTAGATCATGCGGGAGTTGGAGGTAATACAACTCATAGTGCAGACTTTGATGGTTGATGATCATTTAATATTCAGGGCCGTGTGCAACGGCAGAAGTGCGCCACTTACAGAAAATGCAGCCCAGGAAGAGTACTTGGAAGAAAACGGTTATGTTTGTGTCCAAGGCAGCTGTTGGGCGAGATTTAGTTTCAGCCATCGAGACACAATGTCGGTCGTCGCGTCCATGTTCTCCTCACCGAGCCAAATCGCTGTGTATCCTCCTGCAACCGTGGCATCCAAGCTTTGAAAAAAGCAGATTAGTCATTCTTGTTTGCGGATCTCACGAATCCGATGCTTGACTCACTCTTGGATACTGAACAGCAAAGACAGAATCAGCGCCCATCCAAAAACAAAAGCGGACAGCACAGCGTAAATAATTCCCCATGGAGCGGAGTTGTGGGAGCCGTGGGTCTCCTCGGACATGTGGGCCGACGCGTCTGCGGTATGGAACGGACGATGTCATCCAAAGGTGATGGGGTCGACGAGAGTGAGAGTGAGGACGCACCATATCCTGAGATGGTCCATTGAGACAGCAGTAAACCGAGGCAGAAACCGTAAAAGTCAGAGAACCCAGACTCGTTGTTGAATTCGGTGAAGACGAAGGAGGCGTCTTGCTGGTTCCCACCAACGAGAGGGCGCGTCAGTCCAAAACCACCCCAATTCAAAACACCGTACAAGGGACGACTCACATGCGTCGCGGCTTTGGCTGGGACGACAACAATGAACAAGAATGTCGTCGCCATGTGCCACACGACCGAGGCGGTGGTGAAGAGGGTCAGGAGGTTGTCGCCAAGAGTGTTGAGCAAGGCGCAGAACACGAGCACTCCGACGTAGATGGCCCAGAGTTGCGGGAGTGTGGCGACCCCTGTTGGTGGGAAAGGCACTTAGATGTGTCCGATGTGTGCGGTTGAATGTTAGGGGGAAACTGACAGTCAGTTGTGAGGGTGCAGGTAGCGGCCAAAACTGGAATGCTGGTTAGCCGGAGGTGACTGTGATGTCGTTTTGAAGACACCCACCTGATGCGAACGTGTACGCAACGCCAGCGACCAATCCGACTTCGCCGAGAAGGTTGAACCTACACGTTACGGAAATTCAGTGTTTTGCAACGCTGGATTGAGTGTGGTGCCACGCTCAAAGCTCACCAGCCAGTAATCCAAGCCGCGAAGGGCGTCCATTGCGGGTGCTCTCCTGTGAGTTTTGCGCTCCAGAAGTAGAGGGATCCGGCGGTAGGGTATGTGCTGCAAATCTATTTTGGAATGAGGAGGTGAAGATGCGGGAGCGGTTGGTGAAGGTATGGCGGCGGGGGGGAATGGGCGCACGCACCTCTGCAAGACTTCCAGCAACGGTAAGAACCTGGAATGCAAGGGTCGTGCGTCCTAGTGTGAGCGGTTTTGTTAAAGTGGAGCTCCTCGATCGCGCGCGTACCATGAAGAACACCAAAATCCACCCCCACGTCATTGCGACGGCGCCGCCATTGAGCAGGGCATATCCGACGAGCGGCAGGATACCCGTGGGAATGGAGATGATGGAGAAGGAAATGCCAAAGGAGTGGAAGGCCGTGAAGGTCCGCGACAGCTCCTGTCGGTACCTGATGTACCGTGCCGGGTGTCTGTTTGAGGGCGCGCGTGATCGAAACAAGGCAGAGAGTATGGTACTCACCCAAGTTTCGCTAGGCGTATCTCGTCCTCTGTGCTGTGTCGCGGGGTGCGATTTGCGAGTGCGGAAGGGCGAGTAGTGCACGATCGAAGGTTAGGCCGAAGGGACGCGTCACCAGCGCGGGGTGACCTACAGAGTGGCGGCGCTCATTGCAGCTGTGGTTTTTTGTCTGCGGTTAGTGTGTTGCGGGCGTGCTACACGTAAATGATCGAGTCGAATGCCAAGAGGGAGCGAGCTCCAGGCAATTTTAGGGAATGAGAGCCTCCCGATTGGTGCGGGCCGCTGATAAGAGAAAGTTGGGCGTCGGGCGTCTTGTTTATGATCTTTTTCGCCATCCCGTTTGGCAAAAGCGAAAATGCAGATCGTGATGCGCTCGCTTTTGAGTTACTGATGTCGCTACTTTTGGGGGTTGGCGATCGTTTTGAAGGTAAAGCTAAACGAGCGAAAATGTAAACCTTGTCTGTCACCAGCGCACAGGGAGGAATTGAACAAAAGAAGGCACGGTGGGGATGGGGGAAGTGAGCAACCTGCATCAGCACGTTCATTGACGGTAGAAAAGCGCAGGCAAGAAAAGGACCACAGGGACGGCATCATCCAGCTGATTTATATTATAATTTTCTAGCGAACGATGAAACGGTTTTTCTATCCATTCACCGAGTGGGAGGTCTTCTTGGACTCTGCTGGTCATTCCATTCTGGTTTATGGAGAACGGGGAACCGCAACTCTCCCATATGTACCGTCTTCCTTTCTTTCTTCTCTGGCTCATCAAGCGACCTTCGCAGAACCATTGCTTCTTTTGGGGAAAGCATAACACCTCGGCGCAATTGGCGATCGTGTGGCAGGGCCCCACTGTCTCCCCTCCGTAGATCTTTCCGGGAAAGCCGAGATGGTGGATCGACGCCCCGTATCGTGAGAGCAGGTATGCGCAAAGGAACGGGAACAGCGACAAGCAACACAGTGAAATGAATGGCAGTTGTTCCATTTGAGGGAGGTCTCGTGTTCGATCAGGCATCGTGCTGTGGCCACATTGGGGAGAGCTCAAACTCAAAGTTTCATCTGGGACTGCGGCGACGAGTGCACGCGGGTCTGCCTGTGTCTCTGACTAGTGTGCTTAAAGCCGGACAGAGCCCTTGGTCAATAAAATTTTTTTGCAAACACGCAAATTTAGCATCTGTTTAACTTTAAGACCCATCCCGTTCCTTCTCGGAGGCTCGAGCACCGCTTTCGCAGTGGCAAACGACAACTTCAGGTCTATTGATTCGAGTGGCGGTGAGAAGTGTGAATCATCGAATCTCTTCTCCAAATCCCGCTACTTGTCCATGTCCAGCGCTCTGGAGCTTCGTACCAACATGCCCGCAGGTCGATTTTCGAATATATCGAAGAAGTCACTTTTATCCAAATGGTCGTTTCATGGTTCCGACGACATCCTGGTGCTGACCCCACAGACAATCCCAGGCAGGATAGGAGAGGTCGCCTTTTCAAGCTCCGTGCCACCACCCCGTTCCCCGTGACAATCCTCACGCAAACGGGTGACCAGGAACGGAAGCTCCAAAGGCTCCAAGATACCGCCATCCCTCTCTCCGCTCCCACACCCACCTCTATAAGGCACCAGAAGCAGGTACGTTTTCCTTGAGACTCTTGCTGACGTAGAGGTCCGACTTCGTGGTATTCTCGATTCGGTGTAAGAGGGCAAGTTCGCCATCCGTGAAGCATCATTTATGATACCAACACATGCGCGGACAAAGCTTCAAGCCTAAGGTGGGGGTGAAAGGAGAAGACAGTAGTAGTGGGTCCCGTTCGCGGTCTGGTTCCTCGTCCTGCCCAGAACCCCAGAGCACGCCACGTCGAGGCCGACCCGATGTGCCAACGGCGCAGAAGGAAATTCACTCACATCATCCCCACGTCCACGTCCTCCGAACCCCATCGCCCGGGACGTTGCTCTCCTTTGCACTCCCGCTGGCCTGGACATTCACAGCACTAAAATGTTGGTGCGGCTCGCTTGAACACGTGCTTCCCGGAATCGCCATAGAGTTCGCCGTAGCGGCTCTGTCTACACATGTCTCGCGGTGACACCAGGCTCAGGAGGGGAGAGTCGATGTTGCTTGGCAGTGAACATAAATATAGTTTTGTACTAACAAAAGAACACCCAGACATGCTATCCACGTCTGACAGGTACTCCAGGACTCCCTTGGAATTGCAAATCTTCTAACCAAGAAGCTGCCTGTGGAGCATGGCAATCTGGCTGGTGATGTTTAGGCAAAATGTCTCAAGGATTTGAGTGTAGATCATGTACAAGGTATGTTTGCCAACATCTAGGGGTAAAACGGAATGGATTGAGGTGGCAATGTCATTACCAATTGTGGAGAATAACAGGATTTGACCCAACAGGTTCTTCTCGTGCCACTTCTTTGCCTCACTAACCACCGCCAGTGATGTTTCAGAGGTGACATGGGGAAGTTCATCTGGGGTTGATGTTGGAGGGGCACTGCCCTCTGCAGTCAGACTTGATGAGGTAGGTGCCGGAGTGGGAGTGGTGGATGCAGTTTCCTCCAGTTGTTTGCTGATCCCCATGATGTGCTTGGAATAGCCCTGCTGCAGTGCATAGGTCTGTACTATCAACTTCCAGGTGTTGACGTCACCCTCCTTCCACAGAAGTGGTCCCAGGAATTTCTTTAGGTTGGCCATTTGTTGCAGGTGTGTAGATCCCAGTGTGAAAAACTGTGACTGTAAACCTGTAAGATCTGCAGCTTCCTGGGACGGCGTGGTAGCCGCAACGTTGGACAGACACTTATCTTTGTACGATCTCCAAACTACAACAACATTTCTCTACGCTTATATAACTAACCGGAGCAGTTTTGTAATCTCCTTCCGTTCCAAGGTTTTCCGCCTTCCTTTTCTTTCCAGTTTTCATCGGTTTCCACCGAAAATGTCCTTCGATTAATCCAGTTGATCCTCGTGGTCGCCAAGCTGTAAACTAACAGGGGGAGGAGTTGGAACGGGCGAAGGAGGAATGCAAGAATCTCAACATCAGGTTCCTGCAGGAAGAGGCGAGGGCGATTGCGGATCTCATCAACTAGTGATGGGTGCCGGGTTTTAGTGGGAGTATGTATGAGCTAGAAAACTTGAATTTGAATGATGGCATTCGCATTTGAGAGATTACTGATATAGTATCGGCTTTCCGTGACCAACACCTTGGGACCCTCGCCGTTAACACCAGTTCGTTATTTTTTGGGGAAAGCCGATAGATTATCACTGGTAAAGTGAGAAGAGAACGCACGATGGAAAGAATGGAGACGAGGAACGCGGTGGAAAGTGCTGGAACCATCTCGAGGGTTTTGTGGTCAATCGGCAAGGGTAGTTCTATGGTCACCCGCTGGACTCGTAAGCACTTACGACACGTTTCGTTTTAAGCAGGACACAAACAACAGTCAGTCTTCTTTTTTCCGTCCCTCTCCTGCGCGCGCTCGCTCTCCCCGTCTGCGATGTCTGTGCTGATTCCACTCTCCTTCCACTCGCTCAGTCCGTGTCCCTGCAGAGAGTGCAGCAGAGACGCACACGAATTCGATCCGGACTGCGACGACTGGTGCGTCTTGCTCTCTCGCGATCTCTCGCTGCTCTCTCTCACTCCTCCTTACAGCTGGGCCGAAATGTACTCGGGGAGCTCTTCACTCCATACCCGAAAATCAATCCAAGAAGTCCCTCCTCCCCGCCCATCCCATTCCGCACGCGTCATCCCAATCTCTTCCTCCACCGACTCCAATACGTCCACAACCTACACGTCCTCCTACCAGCACCCTCCTCCCTCTGCTTATCCCACATCTCCGACCCGCGTTCCAGCCTCGCGAACCGAAAAAAGGCGAACCAGGCCAGCCGGTATTAGCTTGAGATACTACGACGACCCAGACGCGCTTGGGTCCCTGTTTGGGTCGTTCCCTGGGTATGGAGCGGACTACGAGCCCCAGTATGGCGACCGGAGGTTCGTTATGGTGTTCGGACGACATATTCGCGCTCAGTGTCATTTTTTTATTATATTCTCTGCGCTCATTTTCATTGACGGCGAATGAATCCCACTTCCCACCCTCACGTTCACACCACGGGTGTCCCCGATCGCAGAACCCTCTGGTCAAACCTCTCCGACCCCTCGCGGTACCCTTTCGCCGGTCTCTTCCAATCCTTACCACCGTCTCCCTACCATTCGTACCTCGAACCAACCTACATCGACCCCTCCGAACTCGCCGCAGCCGAGCACCGGTACCGCTCCGACTTCCGCGCTGCCGTCGAGGAGAGTGTTGTGAGTGAGGCCGCACGGAGACGTAGAGTTGCCGAGGAGGAGGAGGCGGAGCGCAAGAGGAAGAAAAGGGAGAGGGAGGAGCAGGAGCGAAAGAGGAGAGAGAAGGAGGCCATGGAGAGAACCGACGAACTTATTGCCGCCCAGTTGCAAGAGGTAAGTTTGAATCTCCTCTGTGCTTTCCTCCCCGTGGAGCATGTATTTTGACCCCGATCTACACCGCAGGACGAATCCGCGCTCTTCGCATCTCGAACATCATATAGCTACCTCTCACCGGACGACACCGTATCCTACCCATCTACTCTCTCGCTCTCCTTGGCCCCGCCTTCCTCTCTCTCTGCATCATCCACCACCACCCCGCGAGCAAACCTCTTCTCGGCCCTTCGCACCGCGAACTACACGCCCTACGACGTGGGCGCGGGAGGAGACTGCCTGTTCCTGTCCCTCGCTCAAACGCACCTCGGCACACCCACCCACCACTCCTCCGTCCGGCGGCGCATCGTGTCCGAGATCCGCGCCCACCGTGATCTGTACGAGCCCGACGTGCTCGCCATGGTGGGCCGCGAAGACGACGCGGCGTTCGAGGAGTATTGTGCCCGGATGGAGAGGCAGGGCGAGTGCGGCGATGCGGTCTGCGTGGCGGCGTTTGCGAGGAGCGAGGGCGTGGATGTCGTTGTGTGGTTCTGGGACGAGAAGACGGGAAAATTGGTTCGTTCTGGTTGGGGGACGGGCGCCGGTGAAGGTGGCGGTAGTGTACTAACCGTTCCTCACTTGAACAGGGCCGCGTGTTGTTCGAACACTCCCCCAACTCCGTCACAGACTCGGACTCTGACTCCGGCGCCAGCGCGCACAAGGTTGCCCGGGCAAGGCCGGTCAGGAATTTAGGATGGTACAGGAGCATCTCGGGCGACGAGACCATGAACCATTACGTCGCGGTATACCCGCCAGGCGAGGCGCCGGGGAGGGGTTAGGGTTGGTGGTGTGGCGAGGGAAAGGGGAGGTGTGTGGGACGGCTTGAAGGTGTCAGTGGAACGCTGCATGTTCCTTTATGTACCATAATTTCGATTACCAAAAAGAACATGAAACTCTTCCATATAGTCCAAATCTGATGGTCAAAATAATAAGCTTTTCGACACCAGTGCAGGGGATGACACTGAATTCCACATGCATACGAAAGTAGATGTGCTCATGCGCTGGTGCGCGATGATGAATCCACTCAACCTCCAAGAAGCTCAAGCAGCTTGTGTTCTTACCCACCCATATATATTCATTGGTATGTAACCTTGTTTTGCATTGTTTTGGTGGGCTAGAAACAGCACAGCAGCGACAACCGGCTAAACTCCCTTTCGCCATTATCCTGCCCACACGACCAACCCACCCGATCGACCACGCAACCGATGTCCGAACTCAGAAAACGACCTGTTGGCGGGGAATCAAAGGCGCCGGCAGAGCCGAAACAGGAGTCGCAGCCGGTGGCCGAGCAGGTGGGTCTGTCGCAACTCTCCAATTCAATTCCATGGTTACCCAATCACCCATCACACATCCCGCATCGGCCCGTCCTCCAACTCCGTCTCCCATGCTCCATCACTCCCCTAGCCGGCCTCGTCAATCCCCTGGGACGCCGTGATCTCGATCGTGTTTGTCCTGCTGGGCGTACGCCTGGTGTACGTCGGGTTGGGGTTTGCGCAGAACGAGTTCGACGTGTGGGGATGGCTGGATAGAGTGCTGCTGGGAATTGAGAGGAAGAACGTGTAGGGTCGGCCGCGGGGATACGGATGGGGGAGGGACCCGGTTGGATATGGCGGAAGAGAGTGGTGGCAAAGGAACCGTTTGGAGCGACTGAGGGCGTATCCTGGACAATGTGGACACGTACGGTGTTGACTTTGTGAAGGTTCGTTGGGAGGAGCGCAGCAGCTGTGGGTGGAGGGAAGGACGGCACGTTGGAATTTCTCGGCAGCACCTGCCCAAGAAACGAAAACGGGCGGAGAGAATTTATGATGGAAGAATGTACGGCATAGAAATCTCGGCTCGGGACATTGTGTGGGTGGGCTTGGTTGCTATTTGGTGGTGGTAGTTGCAGATTGCTGAAGTACGTGCAACTGCAGACGACATGATACCGATGTAGGCAGTTTGGAATTCGCAACCCATGTGATGAACTCCATTGGTTTCGTGGCGTAGGTCTTGCGGTGGAGTTGTGAAACTTGGTGACGCTCTACCTGCTACATGGTGCTACCTCGCGAAAGGGAAATGAAAAGGGTCACGCTATCAGAGAGCACAAACATTTTTTTCATACTGTGTCAAATCTCGTGATACAGTTCTGACGAGGATGAAAACACCTTCATGTGCAGTAAAATCTAGAACTTGATCCACCTTGCGACGATAAATTCAATCAGGTGCATGTCTTCATGTGTAAAGACGGTAACTCACTTGTCCATGCCCAACTTTTTTGTGCACCGACCCCCACAAGCAGGTTGTCAACACATCGAAGATCAGTCATTTCCGAGCACGTAAAACCCCCACAACAACAACTCACGCCCTTGAAAATGGCGCCGAGACCCGTGGCGGCGACAAGACCTCTGAGCAGCGAGTCGAGTCCCAGACCGGAGAGAAGCCGTCCGAGGAGGTTGAGGACTCCTGCGAGAAGCAGACCCACGCCTCCGACGACTAAAAGAGGGGAGTATTACGTCATGAGGCCAGCGCACACGCGTCTCACAA
>KQ965746.1:9811-20217 GCA_001574975.1 Gonapodya prolifera JEL478 | reverse complement strand
TTTGCCCACTCAATCGTCCCACCGACTTCCTGCACGAGCACACGCAGGGCTTCCGCGAGCCGCTGCTCCTCGGGCGTCGCGGTGTGGTCCTGCGTGGCGCGCTTGGCGCGGTTGGCGACTTTGCCGTCCGGGTCGGCGCCCTTGACGGCTCCGAAGGTCTTGTTGAGCTCGGCTTCGCCTTGCTCCAATAGCGGTTTGACGGCTTTGATGAGCTGGGGAGCGGCGTGGGTTAGGGAGATGGTTAGTTGGCGTGAATGACGTGATGAGCGATGGAAGGCGGAAAGAACACACCTCGTCTTCGTTGCGGTCTTCCTCCTTGGCAGCCATGAAGTTGTCAATGTGCTTCCTGATCATTTGGCACAAGGGGACCAGTCTGGCGAGAAGCGACACGTCATCTATACTGCAACATCACCAGAAGAAACTTTTGCTGTCTCACCCACTTCTCGCATGACCCCTCAATAATCTCACTGAGCCGTGTTGCAATCTCTTTGGCGTGCCCCAGGCTTTCCACTGAGAGCTCCTCTTTGGACTTTTCAACCTCCACGTCAACCTTCTGCTTCCCCTCTTCAACTTTCTCCTTTGCCTCTTCAACCTTCTCTTTTGCCTCTTCAGCCTCACGCTTGGCTGTCTTAGCGGTGGGAGTGGCCTTTGGGTCGACGTCCGCCAACATGGTTTTCGGAATATGTCTGAGAGTTTGAAGGTTGTGGGTCCACGGCTAAAATTCAAGGTGCAAGGGTGACATCAGTGCAAGCAGAGGGGGAAATTTTTCTTTTTCCCCAATCAAAATCCTTCCAACTCAAACATCGCTTCAAAACTTTCCACTGGGCTCATCGCATCACCCAATGTCTGATACAGAACAAACCCATCAGGGCCGCACGCAACCACCTCCTCAGCAAGGCGTGCCGATTCTCCCTGACGTCGGAAACACTGTCACGACACTAGCTGATAATGCTCTCGCACTGGCAAATCCTGTAACCGACGTGGCATCAGCTGCGGTAGCCCCCATCACCAATGCCCTTCCAACTGGTCGTCTTCGGGGCCCGACAATGGCTCCAGCTACAGTTGCCGCCCCTGCTCCCCAAGAGAGGTCCCGAGACACGCTCAAGCTCAGACTGGACATCAACCTGGATGTCGATGTGCAGCTTAAAGCGCGGGTTCATGGAGACATCACGCTGTCGCTGCTGTGAGTTGCCCATAGTCTTATCGACTTCCATTTCATATTCACACCAAGCTAATATCTTTGAATGTGACAGAGATTGACGGGGATAATTCAAGAAGGGGTGCGAGGAGTATATTTTGCGGAGCGGATAGGGGTTGACGGGGTAGAGTCAAGGAGGGGTGCGGAAAGGTAGTTGAAGTACGGGAGTGTTGAAATCTCTGTAAATTTTCAAACTATGTTTCCCTCTTTTCTGCGATTTGCCTTAGCCATTCTTTGGGTAGTTGCCGAAAGACGAAAGTTCCAGCAAAGTGGTGACATGGTGCTCACGCACCGGTGTGTTCACACCGACCGACTCCCTCACTTGACCCAAGCATGTCCGCCCCGCTCATCCGCTCAGACAGTCTTGCCACTGTCACCATCATATGCAACGACATCCCTCAGGCCCTATCCTTCTACNTCGGCCAGCTCGGCTTTGTCGTCAAGTGTGACGAAACCGTCAAAAACCATCGCCTTGTCGTCGCGACACCCCCGCACCTTGTCGAGTTCGCTCCCATGTGCAGTCTTCGNTTCAGACAGGCCGATACGGAGAGGGACAGGGCCGCCGTGGGAAACCAGGGTGGGGACAGTGTGCTCATGCAGATTGAGACCGACGATTGGAACACCCTTTACGAGAAGCTCAAGACGATGGGCGCAGCGTTTGTCGGTTTGTATAGAATGTTGAATATCCTATTATCTATGACATCGTTTACCTAACACTGGATTTTAAAGGGTTGCATCCGAGGGACGAAGGGGATTACCGTGCTGCCACGATCCGCGACCCCATGGGAAATCTGGTTTGTGTCATTGAGAAAACGACAACCACGCTGGGGCGAGTGTTTGCAAAGGACATTGGGTTTTGAAATCCCGGGATAAGAGATGGAGTCGTTCAGAAGTTGTAAGACAGTGTATTCCAGCGACAATGCAAGATGAACCAAATCTACCAAATGAGTAAAAATGCGATAATTGCGGCGCTCGAATTCCAAAAGATCCAAAACCATAAATAGTGACGCCCGCTTGCACGGTTTACTACGGCCTTAAGGTAGCCATCATCAACCGACGGAACGAGCGGTGAACGCTCGCGGGGGTAAGGGAATGTACAGCGTGTCTTCCGAACCCTTTCTGATGGACTGCGAGGGCCTTTGGACCTCTGGATCAGGATCAGACTGCGTAGGGCGTTCCTTGCCATCTTTGATCTGCACTTTTGCCGTTTTTCGCAGGGGAACGTGCTTGATGAGAAGAGCGCAGATGAACGCCACAACGCCCAGGGGAATGAACGAGATGAAACTGTGTGAAGAGGGGTCGTGTTGCTTTGCTTCACAATTCTGGACTCCTTAAAAGTCCGTTTCACTCACGATCGACTCAACCCCTTGGCGTACGAGTGCTTCAGCGCCGTTTGGAGCGCGCTCAGTGCTTCTGAATTGTACGTGGATAAGTCCACCATGGCCGCGACATTGACAAACAGCTGAGAAACGCTTTCGTTTGAAGGACGCAACAATTCCAAACGCACGATCTGGGCCTCACCTCAAGCTGCTCCGTTGTGACCGTCAAATGGTATTCGTCAGCGATATGGGTGATGCTCAATCGGGTTTCGTCAGCGTAGACGTTCTCTGTTACTGTTGCGAAAACCTGGGCAGAGAAGATGAATGATGTGTAAAAACGATGCGGAAGAGAAACTCCAAGAGGCACGAACAGCAATCCCAACCACACCGCCGAGAGATTTCAAGAAGCTTCCGACCGACGTCGCGGGGCCAATGAGATCATCTATGGTTAATGTCTAGAATGTCAAGTCGCTCTCGTCTATCGGAAGAACTCGATCTTACCTGGAGCGTTGGTTTGCGTCATCAAATTCCCCGTGCTTGGAGCCCCCAAAAAATCAACCTTATTCAGCCATGATAGAAAGCAAATGAAACTACCTCATGTTCATTCCAAGACCCAGTCCGCATAAAAGCTGCGGGACGATCTGGAACCACTTTGCAGAGTTTTCATCGAGTAAAGACAGCAGCCCGATTCCCACAGTTGCCAGCGCCAGCCCAAGCTGGGGGTACATCACGTACCTTTGACAAGAACAGGGATGAAACTTTGAGCATAGTCGATTGGACAAGTGTTCAAGTTTCCTCACTTTCCGGTCTTCATTATCACCATTCCCACGACAAATGACGTCGGTATCATGAATGCGATGAACGGGAGGTTCATATATCCCGTTTCTGTTGTTGAGAGACCAAGGACGCGCTGGAAGTACATTGGCAGAAAGTATCTTTTGTGAAATAAATCGATCAGATGTTTGTTGCATGTGGTAGTTTGCACACGTGTGTGAAGTGCTTACGTCAAGCCGTACATGCCCCAGTTGGCGACTAAAGAAAGAGGTTAGAGCCGTTGTGTGTCGAAATGGGGCAGTGTGCTTACCGAATGACACAAAAGTGACGAGAACGTAATTCAGATTAAAAAGCTAACCAAAGACAAGCGGAGTCGCGTGATGGCAACGTTCCACAGAGCAGCGCACGCAATACGGAAAACACCACATACCAGCGATAGCGGAACCACGGGCTCACGCGCCCTTTTTTCCCACCAAAAAAACACCGCGAGGACAGCAACGAACGCCCCGATCGGCGCTAGGACTTGAATGCTCGTCCAGGGGAAGGTGACACCACCCCATGTGACACCGAGCAGGAGCAACGTGATGGCGGCGGTGGAGAGGAACACGCCGGGGAAGTCCACACGCTTGAATTTGGCAAGCATTGTTCCTTCGGGTTTCGTCAGTTTCAGGGTGAATTGGTACGAGAAGATGGCGGCGAGGCCGATGGGGAGGCTGTGGTTCAGGAAAGGGTTGGAAAGGGTGCGAATTTGTTGGGGAAACAGGTTCTTACTTTAGCCAGAAGCCCCATCTTGGTTGAGGTCGTTTGTGGTGAGACTAAGATGAGCGAATATAAGTTGTGTGAACGTACCTCCAAGATAGGTGGTCGGCGATGAGACCGCCAACGAACTGATCAAGCGGCACGGTTGGTGAAGCATTGCATTTGGTGAGCCATTCGGGATCACGACTGCGATGAAATAATAGACACCCACCGGGCCGATTAAAGCGCAAAAGCCCATGACTGCGGACATGCTGTTAAAGTGATGTGGGGTTTCATTCTCGTTTGTCCGAGAAGCGAGACGGAGAACGATTGTTGATGACTCACATTCCCATGTACTTCCCCCGTTCGAGCGGGGACACGATTTCGCCAATGATGATAAAGGAAAGGGACGAAATTGCGCCCCCGCCAATGCCTTGCAGCGCTCGGGCCAGGATGAGCATGAGCATTGACTTCGAGAGCGCGCACATAGCCGAGATGGCGGTAAACTCGAACATGAGAACGGTCAGGAGCTCGCGGCGGCCGAACTGGGGATGTTGGAGTTCTGGAGGTGAGAAACGACAAGTGCATTTGAAGAGGCAAGAAAAGGCCACTCACGATGTCTGATAACTTGCCCCACACGGGTATAAGCGCTGTCGAAGTGAGGAGGTATCCCGTTCCCACCTGGTACCATGCAAAGTTGTGAAGCGTTCCGAAAATGGTAGATGGCAGGCGAAATTGTGAGGTGATACGTACCCATTGGTATGTATCTTTGCCACTCAAATCCTCAGCCATCTTTGGAAGCATTATCGCTAGAACAAAGCGTCAAGATTGTGGCCAAAAGGTCGTGCTGGCTGAGCCTCACCCACAAAAGCTAGGAATGAGACCACCGTTCAATCGCCACACGGGGACACGTAACCCTCGATAACCACTCACTTCCGTCCAACGTAGCAACTGCCATGCCAATTGCAAGCGAAAGCACTGCAAACGCAACCTTGCGCGCGTTCGCGGGCGCATCGGCGCCGCTTTTCTCGTCCTCAGCTGCCCCGTCCCCACTCCCGCCACCCCTCTCGCCTTCGCAGTTTCCGGCAATGAGGTCCAATCTGTCCGGAATAAATTCGCCGGACCCGAAGAGTCCGCCCGTGTCGCGCGACGTTCTGATGGTGGTGGCGCCGGAGAGCGTGGAAGCATTGTCGAACTCGAACGGCGCGGGGTCACCGAGCGTGCACGCGCTCCCTGCCATCGTGAGAAAGGGCCGTGCGCGTGGGAAACAGGACGTCGCAGTCGGGTTCAGTCACCCGTGCTGTGCTTTCGGAGTACCTTTCCGCGCTTCCTGTCCGTCGGCCGAAACCCCCGCCCTCATGACCCTAATTGCCCTGAGGGTGCGCGAGGTCACGTTTTCTCGTAAAGCGGACGTTCAGGGTCGCGGTAAAGATAAGGAGAATGAGACCGCGGTTCGATTGTGGAAGACCAGAGGTTTCGATCGGACAGGAGTTGATGGATTCCCTCCACGCGGTGATCGCACTTGAGTTGGAATCTTGGGTGCATGATCAGCGATCAATCCAAAGTGATCCTTTGCTGGGTGATGAGACCGATAATGTGGCAGCGAATTTCACCAGCTTCGCATCATTACAGTAATAGACTCTCTACTCTCGCAAAAGTAAATGTATTGCAGTTCCCACCCACAGTTTTATTTAAAGAAAAAAAAAAAACCGACTCATCAAGAAACACACTATTTGATTACATCAGCTGCCGCATCAAGAAACACTCCATGACCGCCCGGCCCTCCCTGCGTGTGCTCAAATGGTCTTCGTCCTTGTCGTAGCACAGAACCCAGCTCCCTGGAGTCTTTTCCAGCGCCACAAAGCCCTCCCATCCCTCCAAAGTGACGCGGGACTCATCCTGGTCCAACATATGTAGGTGAATGTGTCTCGCGAGAACCAAGTCGAGAATACATACGTCAGTCCAGTCCCACGGCGTAATGATATTTTCGGCGTCACTCAGCGTCTGCGTTTTGTTCCCGTATTTGACTTCCAAGGTGGCCCCATCGACATAGATCCAATTCAACTTTGGTGGGTCAACGCTGATGGTGCTAACGAGACCCACGGGCGGAGGCTGCTCGCCTCGGAAGGGGTAATCGACGTAGAATCCGGAAAAGGGATGCCCGTCCGGGAACTGGCGACGGCTTTCTTCCATGTCGTCGAGGTATAGATTGCCCTCTCGAAGTACGACGAGTCGTTGGTTGGGTGAGGCACCCTCGGCCTCGCAATGCGCGAGTATGTGAAATTTGGCGAGCCGAGAGTCTGTCACCTGGTCGGCGCCCTCCCTTTCGCTCGTTTGGTTGTTGCGTTTTTTAGACTGCCCCTGCGAGACCGCGCTCTCAGCGATGGAGACTGCCGACACGGCCGCGGCTTCGCCCGAGATGGGCGCGGCAGACATGGAGAGCGGCACTGCGACGGCGCCGCTGATCATGCCGATGATGCCGAACATACGTAATGATTGACCGAAGCATCCACACAAACATCCACTAATTAATAGCTCAGGCCGACATTACTCGCTCTCTGATTGGATACCCGCGATGTCTGACACGGAGCGCGCTCCATCGCCATCTTCAAAGTCGCAGCCGAGCGGTCGGAACCGCCAACCGCGTGAAACACCAGTGATGCCTCCGCGAGTCGACGCTCCCGCGTCACCGACAGCCCAGACCAATAATCAAGCATTGAGTCAACCCATACAAAAACAAACGGCCATGGTCGCGCCGGGAGTGAATCAGGGGATGCCGACAGTGGATCCTGGACAGCTGCAAACCTCGCTCCCAGCTGTCCAACCTGCCGCCCCACGAGGAAAGGGCAACACCCTCAAGCTGAGATTGGACATTAATCTCGAGGTTGATGTGCAGCTCAAAGCACGGGTTCACGGAGACATCACGCTGTCGCTGTTGTGAGTGGCCCACAGCTTAGTCCTCGACTTAACACTCGAAACACATATATTTCCAAACTGATAGGGATTGACGGGGACGTTTCAATCTGATGGGTATTGATGGGGTATGTTTCAAGGAGTGCAGAAGGAGTAAATGCTGAAATGTTGGAATGATGATTCTTTGTAAATTGTCAAATAATGTCGCCTCATGTTTTTTATTCCCCGCGTTTGATGTGTTTGAAGGTGTGGCACAGCTATGACACCCAACTCCTTTTTTCCACGGTGAAAAGGTTTCGAAAAGAAACATGTCCGCTCCGCTCATCCGCTCAGACAGTCTTGCCATTGTCACCATCATATGCAACGACATCCCTCAGGCCCTATCCTTCTACGTCGGCCAGCTCGGCTTTGTCGTCAAGTGTGACGAAACCGTCAAAAACCATCGCCTTGTCGTCGCGACACCCCCGCACCTTGTCGAGTTCGCTCCCATGTGCAGTCTTCGNTTCAGACAGGCCGATACGGAGAGGGACAGGGCCGCCGTGGGAAACCAGGGTGGGGACAGTGTGCTCATGCAGATTGAGACAGATGACTGGAACACCCTGTACGAGAAGCTCAAGACCATGGGTGCGGCGTTCGTTGGTTTGTGTCGGTCGTTGAATGGCACGTTTTCAGTGACAATCCTTTACCTAACACTGCATTTGAAAGGAGAGCATCCGCGGGACGAGGGTGATTATCGTGCAGCCACGATCCGCGACCCTATGGGAAACCTCGTGTGTGTCATCGAGAAAACGACAACCACATTGGGGCGAGTGTTTGCAAAGGACATTGGGTTTTAAAATCCCGGGAAGAGACGGTGTCATTCAGTAGGAGTGAGACAGTGTATTCAAGCGACAATTCAAGATGAACCAAATCTACCAAATAAACAAAAATGCAATTATCGAGGCGCTTGAATTCCAAAAGATCCAAAACCATAAATAGTAACACCCGCGTGCACGATTTACTTCAGCCCAGCCTTCGATAGCCATCATCTCAACCCACGGAACGGGCGGTGAATGCTCGAGGGGGTGACGGAATGTACAGCGTGTCTCCTGAACCCTTTTCTGATCGACTGCACGGGTTTTCGAGCCTCTGGATCAGGATTGGACTGTGCAACTGCACTTTTGCCGTTTTACGCAGGGAACGTGCTTGATGAGAAGAGCGCAGATGAACGCAACGATGTCCATGGGAATAAACGCATGAAACTGTGTGAAGAGGGTCGGTCGTGCTATTTCCAGCATTCTAAAAGTCAAATTCATTCACGATCTACTCAACCCCTTCGCGTACGCATGTTTCAGCGCCACTTGGAGCGCGCTCAGCGCTTCTGAATGGTACGAGGATAAGTCCACCATTGTCGCGAAAAGAGCTGGAAAACACTTCCGTTCCAAGGACATAAAATTCTAAACACAGGACCTGGAGCCACCGCTCTTGCAACGCTTGGGCCATTATAAGCATGAGCATTGATTCAGAAAAATATCCGTTGGCGCGGACTCGAAGCCGAATACAGAGCCCAAGCAGCAGACCCAGCAGGTGGCCGCGCAGGTGTGTCTGTCGCAACTCTTCACACCAATCCATTGCTCACCCAATGTGATCTCGGTGTTCCAGTCATTTGTCTCAATCTGCATGAGCGCAACGTCCCCACCCTGGTTTCCCACGGCGGCCCTGTCCCTCTCCGGAACGACCTGTCTGAAGTGAAGACTGCACATGGGAGCGAACTCGACAAGGTGCGGCGGGGTGGCGACCACAAGGCGATGGTTTTTGACGGTTTCGTCACACTTCACGACAAAGCCCAGCTGGCCGATGGTGAAGGATAGGTCCTGAGGGATGTCGTTGCATATGATAGTAACAATAACAAGACTGTCTGAGCAGATGAGAGGGGTGGAAATGTTTGGTATTCGAAGGTCAAGAGTGTGGGTGTGTGCGGGTGTGAACGCCGGACTGCGGGAACTTTAGTGAACTTTAAGTTTTCGGTAACGAACTAAAGAACGGAATAAACAAAACGTAGAAAGCAAGGAACCACTGTTTGGAAATTAAATTTACAGAGATTTCAACACTCTCGTACTTCAAGTATTTTACTCTTCCGCACCCCTCCTTGTCCCTCTCCCGTCATTCCCGATCTGATCCACAATACTCTTCTGCACCCCTTCTTGAATCTTCCCCGTCAATCGCTACCACATTCAAAGATATTCGCTTGGAGTGAATATGAAATGAAAGTCGGTGAGACTATGGGCAACTCACAGCAACGACAGCGTGATATCTCCGTGAACCCGCGCCTTGAGCTGCACATCGACGTCGAGATTAATGTCCAGCCTGAGCTTGAGCGTGTCTCGGGACTGCTCTTTGGGAGCTGGGGCAGCAGCTGCTGGAGCCATTGTCGGGGCCCGAAGACTACCAGTAGGCAGCGCATTGGTGACGGGGGCTACCGCTCCCGACGCAGCATTGGTTACAGGATTTGCCAGTGCAAGAGCATTATCGGCGAGCGTCGTGGCCGTGTTTCCGACGTCAGGGAGAATCGGCGCGCCTTGCTGACGAGGTTCTTGCGTGCGGTCCGGAAAGGCTTGCGGAGTTTCTTCATCAGGCGACGAAGCGTGTGTGTTTTCAGTATCGGGCATCAATTTTCGATGAGCCGAGGGGAAGTTTTGAAGTGATGTTCGAGTTGGAAGAGATGCGGCAAATTTCTCTCATTTTCGGCTCCTCTGATGTCACAGGCCGTTCAAAGGCGGGGTAATTCATCGAACTCGCTCTCACTCTCATTCAACACTATTCCAAAAACCATGCTGGCAGACGTCGACCCGAACACAGCCCCCACCACAAAGACAACCAAGGGTGAGGCTGAAGAGGGAAAGGAGAAGGTTGAAGAGGGAAAGAAGAATGTCGAGGGGGAAGTTGAAAACGCCAAGGAGGAGCTCTCAGCGGAGGATCTAAAGGACACCAAGGAGATCGCAACGCGGCTCAGTGAGATTATCGAGGGCTCGTGTGAGAAGTGAGTCCAAGGGCGAGCGGTGGTTCGTCGGGTTGGCTGCAGGTTTTTGCTGACATGGCGCCCACTCGCCAGACTGGTCCCCTTGTGCCAAATGATCAGGAAGCACATTGACAACTTCATGGCCGCCAAGGAGGAAGACCGCAACGAAGACGAGGTATGTTCTTTCCGCCTTCCATCGCTCATCACGTCACTCATGCCAACTAACCATCTCCCTAACCCACGCCGCTCCCCAGCTCATCAAAGCCGTCAAACCGCTATTGGAGCAAGGCGAAGCCGAGCTCAACAAGACCTTCGGAGCCGTCAAGGGCGCCGACCCGGACGGCAAAGTCGCCAACCGCGCCAAGCGCGCCACGCAGGACCACACCGCGACGCCCGAGGAGCAGCGGCTCGCGGAAGCCCTGCGTGTGCTCGTGCAGGAAGTCGGTGGGACGATTGAGTGGGCAAA